>JAHUTJ010067399.1:0-16295 GCA_036250325.1 Characodon lateralis
CTGAAATATTTCAGTTAGTGTGCAATGAATCTAAAATATATGAATGTTAAATTTTCATCATGACATTATGGAAAATAATGAACTTTATCACAATATGCTAATATTTTGAGAAGGACCTGTAGTTGTAACACAGGAGTGAAGAGTAGGGGTTTACTTTTCACACCATTACTTGCCATGTTTTTTGGTTCAGCCAAATTCTAAACAGTCAAATTTATCTTTTCTGTAAGCATGAGCGAAATGTCTTTTCTCAGCCATCTGACCGTCAGTGATATCTATGCTCCTAACAGCCTGAGAAAGACACTTGTCACTCTCTGTCATTCTCTGACAATCATAACTGATAGATATTTAACTGTAGGAGCAGTATGACAAGAATTTAAAGACTTCGAAACTTTAACTTTTGAAAACTTTTGCAGCATTAATTTAAATATTTTCTGTTCTTGGCATAGATTTTGTCTTTACTTTATCAGCTACTGCTGGACTCTATAAGAAGGAACTCTACACATAAAATCTTTTAAAGCATAGCCGACTCCAACTTTATCAACCTTGAAAAGTGCATATATCTTTTGTCTTGTTAAATGCAACAAACCAGACTGTGGTTTTAAAGGTTGGTTCCCCTTTATGATGTATTAAGCTGCTGAGAAAACACATCCTGTTAAAAACAACATCTTCACAGAAACCAGTGGCTGTGTCGATTGCTTTCAACTGCGAATTAATTATCTAGAGAGGTGATGGTGGGGGTGTTAATGAATATTCTCTCCGTTTCAGCTCTGGGAACTTCTTCAGATTTTGGCATTGCCATTGAAATTCAGATTGGAACAAAGTGACAACTACTCATGGAAATGGAATAAGGCTCCAGAGAATATAGTGTCCCACATTTGAATTAAAGTTTGCATGTCTATAAGGAGACACCCACAGAGAATTTATTGTCTTTTGATGGATACAGTTAAAAATGCTAAAACTTCATTTGCTTTTCAATTATTAAAAAAAAAATTGTTTTATCATAAAAAATCACCATTTAAAAAGGTTTTATTAATTTTATTTAATTATGTGCACAATATTAAATATATTACTAATCAGCCTTGTACCCTGGCAAAATAAATAAAGAGATTGATGTCTATTTAAGATGTTTTTCCTTCTACCTCATTTTGTTTATGCCATTGTTGACCGACCAAGTGGCTTGAAAGTACTCCAGCATCCTCTGCTTCAGCTGCTGAGGAAGTCGATGCACACGGATGAAGTCCTTGAGATCCTTCATGCGGGTGTGGTAGAGTGAGCGCCGTGAGTACATGCACTGGATAATGGCCGTTACATTGCCAAAGACCACTGCATGCATCAGGGCTGACGGTGGAAAATACAGTAAGGTGATCTTGGAAAGTTTAGCCCATGTGGGAAATTTCAGTTCATCAGTTCTTCAGTTATAAACTCACCACCAATCAGCATAATACAGATGGAGAATATTTTCTCTGCATCTGTGTTGGCACACATGTTGCCAAAACCGACATTGGTAAGGCTACTGAGGGTGAAATAGAGGGAGGCGATGTAGGCGCTGGGAATAGAGGGTCCAGCCATGGTGATGTTGATGTATGGTGTCTACAGACGCTTCCCCAACTCCTGAAGCCATCCTGATGGTATGGAAGCATATCATTAAATTAGCTACTCTCATGGAAAAACAATTAAGTGGAACATCCTTATTTTTTTTCCTATTCCACTGCTTTGTTCTTCTTTAGTGGAGGGACATTTCTGCTTTGGCAAGCCATGAAAATGGTCATACAATTTGGAGAGACCTATACTTGCTCTGAGATTAAGAGAAAAGCCAGAGGCATTCAAGCATTCAATCATGACTTGAGATGTTCTGGCAAAAAATCAACTAGAAGTAGCTTCCAATTAAAAGAGACTATTGGCACTATATAAATAAACTGAATTGAATTGAATTGAACTGTATTGAATTGAATTAGGACATACTGAACTCACCTATATCCCAAGTAACAGGATCACTGCTTTCTATCTCCTTGCATCCAATGACATACCAGATGCAGGCCATCCAGTGAGCCAAGAGGGCAAACACAGACATTAGCAGCGTGAGGACCACTGCGCTGTACTGGGAGTAACAATCCAGTTTCTGCAAGAGACGCAGCAAGCGCAGCAGACGAACTGTCTTCAGAAGGTGCACCGGTGAGGTCTGGTCAAGATGAGGGAAAGCAGAACACACATTAACACTCGTACTCGTCGTCTTCCGCTTCATCCGAGACCTGGTCGTGGGGGCAGCAGACTTAGTAGAGACACCCAGACTTCCCTCTCCCCAGAGAAAGATTTAACAAAGGGCCCTTTGGGAGAGCTCGGTCAGCAAAGCGAGGTACCGAGTGATCTGTCTCACAATCAGTATTAAAGCTTTTTATACCCTTAACAAACTTCAAAGCTGACTGCTGAAACTTCCTTTTAAGGAATTAGTTACGAAGCCACAGGTCCCTAATGGAGATTTCTACATTCCTGTGTCCCCACTATAAATTAGTTAATCTCTATGGGAGTACTTTATTGCCCATATCATGCCAAACAGCCTGCATTTACTGCTTACAGCTGCTGGCAAACATCCTGACCTGAGATTGACCCTTCCTCCAGCCTGAAGCCTGCTGTGACCTCTGTCTCCCTGTGGTCCCACACGTTATATCTCAGTTTTAATCTCACACATGCAAACTTAACACATAGTATGAAACTAAATGATTTTAATTCTCAACAATTCCCCCTTTTGACCTCTGCAAAAGAGGTCAACATTCAAAGATGTAGCAATGATAAGTAACAAATAGCACATCAAAAATTAGTACTCTGCGAAACAATAAAGAAAAGCAATGAATTACAACTGGGCCACTAAGTCCCAACCTTCAGCAACAACATTTTGCAACAGACACCTCCTCCAGCTCCTCTGGGGGGAGCCCAAGGCATTCCCAGGCCAGCCGAGAGACATAGTCCCTCCAGCGTATCCTGGGCCATGTCCTGGGCCTGGAAAACCTCCCAAGCTCCCCCCAGATGGGCGAGTTCTTCACTCTATTTCTAAGGGAGTGCCCAGCCACCCTATGGAGGAAGCTCATTTCAACCGCTTGTATCCAGGATCTCGTTCTTTCGGTCATGACCCAAAGTTCATGGCCATAGGTGAGAGTAGGAACGTAGAGTGACAGTAAATCGAGAGCTTCACTTTATGGCTCAGCTCTGTCTTCACCACAACAGACTGGCACAGCGCCCCCAAACTGCAGCAGTGGCACCGATCCGTCTGTTGATCTCCCGCTACATTCTCCCCTCACTCGTGAACAAGACCCCAAGATAAATAAACTCCTTCACTTGAGGCAGAAACTACCCTCCAACCTGAAGAGGGAAAGCCCCATTTTCCATTCGAGAACCATGGCCTCAGACTTGGAGGAGCTAATCTTCATCCCAACTGCTTCACACTTGGCTGCAAACCGCCCCATTGCATGCTGTAGGTCTTGGCTAGAGGGGGCCAGTAGGACCACTTCATCTGCAAAAAAAAGAGATGAAATCCACTGGTCCCCAAACCAGACCCCCTTCGGCACTTGGCTGCACCTAGAAATCCTGTCCACAAAAATTATGAACAGGATTGGTGACAAAGGGCAGCCCAGCCGGAGTCCAACATGCACCGGGAACAAGTCCGACTTAGTGGCAGCAATGTGGACCAAACTCCTGCTCCACTTGTATCGAGACCAGATTGCCCCTAATAAAGGGCCCCTGACTCCGTACTCCTGGAGCACCCCCCACAGGGCACCTCAAGGGACACAGTTGAATGCCTTATCCAGGTTCACAAAACACATGTGTACCGGTTAGGCAAACTCCCATGAACCCTCAAGTACCCTTCAGAGGGTGTAGAGCTGGCCCAGTGTTCCACGGCCTGGACGAAAACCACACTGCTCCTCCTGAAGCCGAGGTTCGACTGTCTGCCCCGACTCTCCTCTCCAATACCCTGGCATAGGCCTTACCAGGGAGGCTGAGGAGTGTGATCCCCCTGTAGTTGGAACACACCCTCCGGTCACCCTTCTTATGAAGGGGGACCACCACCCGGTCTGCCATTCCAGAGGCACAGTCCCCAACCGCCACGCATTGTTGAAGAGGCATGCCAACCATGACAGCCCCACAACATCCAGAGCCTTGAGGTACTCAGGGCGGATCTCATCCACCCCCGAAGCCCAGCCACAGTGAAGCTTTTTAACCACCTCAGTGACTTCAGCCTGGGTGATGAAAGAGTCCAACCCGAGTCCCCAGCCTCTTCTTCCACCAGGGAATGCGTGATGGCAGGATTGAGGAGATCCTCGAAGTACTCCTTCCACCGTCTGATAATGTCCCCAGTCCAGGTCAGCAGTTCCCCACCCTCATTGTAACCAGTGTTGGCAAAGCACTGCTTCCCACTACTGAGGCACCGGACGGTTTGCCAGAATTGCTTCGAGGCCAACTGGTAATCCTTCTCCATGGCCTCACTGAACTCCTCCCACACCCAAGTTTTTGCCTCTACCACAGCTTGTGCCACAGCACGCTTGGCCTCACGGTATCCGTCAACTGCCTCCGGAGTCTTGATGGGACTCTTTAGCTTGACAGCATCCCTTACTGCCGGTGTCCACCACTGGGTTCAGGGATTGCGAACCATTGCTGAACGTTTCCGTTTCCAGTATGTTGCAAAGCTAAAACAACAAGCAGCTAACTGTGATTTTGGTGCGTCGCTGGATTCTACACTGAGGGACCGGTTCGTAAGTGGAATTAAAAACGAAGCGTGCCAGAGGAGGTTACTTTCGGAGGACCGGCTGACCTTCGCCAAAGCTTTTGAGATTGCTCTCAATATGGAGACTGCAGACAGAGACACTCGACAGCTTAAAGGCGCGAAGGGTGAATGAGCTAGTGAGGCAAACATTCACAAGGTGAGACCAGTAAAAACAAATATGTGCTACAGATGCAAAGGAAAAAATCACAATGCAAATACATGTCATTTCAAAGAGACTAAATGCCATAATTGTGGGAAGATTGGACACATTAGAAAAGCAAGTCGAGCTAAAGTGCAAAAGGGTCATGAAAAAAGTGTGCCAAGCAGAGAGACAAAGTATGTGACAGTTGAGGAAGACCCAGAAGAGGAGTTAGCCATTTTGACTGTTAGTGCTGAGGATGATGAACGATAGAAAGCAACATTTGCTATAGACAATGTTGAATTGGAAATGAAAATTGACACAGGAGCAGCAAAAAGTGTCATTTCACATCCTACATATTTGAAAAAATTCTCACACCTGCCTTTGCAGCCGGCTAAAGTGAAGCTCAAAGTGTACAATGGAGGACGTATTTGTGTTTTGGGACAGCTTGTAGCAATCGTGGGGTATGAAGACCAAGCTGTGGATTTGCCACTGTTGGTTGTTAAGGGACATGGCGCATCACTGTGTGGAAGGAACTGGTTGACAAAACTCCGGCTTAACTGGCTGCAGATTAAATACCTGGATGAGCCAAAACACCTATCACTCAATGAGCTTTTGGATACTTACAATGATGTATTCAAGGAAGAGTTGGGCACATTGAAAGATATTAAAGCTACCATCAGGGTCAAACCTGAAATGCTGCCCAAATCTTGTAAACACAGGCCTCTTCCAGTCACGATGAAGGAAAGGGTGGAGAACGAACTTGAAAGATTGGAAAAGTGTAACATTATTACACCTGTGAGACACAGCGAGTGGGCAGCACCAATAGTGCCGGCGCTAAAGAGCAACGCTTCTATTCGTTTGTGTGGGGATTATAAAGTGTCAATGAACCAAGCCCTTGAAGCAGATACGTACCCTCTACCACGTTTGGAGGAACTACTGGCAACACTCAGGGTGGGAAAGTACTTCTCAAAAATAGATCTGGCAGCAGCCTATCAACAAGTATTGTTGAATGAGGATTACAAGAAGTACACGACTATCAATAATCATAAAGGACTGTTCGTTTACAACAGGCTACCTTTTGGAATCAGCACGGCTCCATCGATTTTTCAGCGCATTATGGAAAACATAATGAAAGGGTTACCTGTGGTGGTCTACCTGGATGACTTGCTCATCACTGGACGCTCAAAAGCAGAACATCTGAGCAACCTGGAGAAGGTCCTGCAACGTCTTCAGGGAAATGGCCTGCGAGTAAAACGTTCCAAGTGTGAGTTTAAGTCACGAATTGAATATCTGGGACACGTCCTGAATGAAAATGGAGTCCACCCTTCAGAAGAAAAGGTGAGGGCAATACAGGATGCTCCTGCTCCTACTAATGTGAAAGAACTTCAAGCGTTCCTGGGACTTGTTAACTATTATGGGAGATTTGTGCCAATGCAAAGCACGGCCCTAGCTCCACTTTACAAGTTACTAAAATACAATGTGACTTGGAGATGGACTGAACCAGAGCAGGCAGCATTTGATAGGTGCAAAGGTCTGCTGACAAGGGATCAGGTGCTAACGCACTATGACTCCAACCTGCCACTCACCTTAGCGGGTGATGCTTCTGCATATGGCATCGGTGCGGTTATACAGCACACAATGCCAAGTGGGGAGGAGCGACCAATAGCATACGCTTCCCGAACGCTGTCCCCAGCAGAAAAAAAGTACTCTCAAATAGAAAAAGAGGCTCTGGGACTGATTTATGGAGTAAAAAAGTTTCACCAGTACCTATGGGGTAGGCATTTCACCTTAGCAACAGACCATGGTCCTCTGCTGACACTTTTTGGTGAGCACAAGAACCTACCTACCCTAGCTGCAGCACACATTCAAAGGTGGGCTGTCATATTATCAGCATATGATTCCCACATTGTTTTCAAAAAATCAGCGGAACACAGCAATGCAGATGGGCTCTCTCGCTGTCCTCTGCCAGAAACAAGCGACACTGAAACGGCATTGAGTTCAGCAGCAGTACACTCACTGTTAACTGAGCATATGGAAAGAACTCCACTAAATGCGACCCAGGTCGCTCAGGCCACATGCACAGACATGGACTTGTCAAGGGTTTACCGGTGTGTCATGGAAGGTTGGCTTATCACAACAAGAGGAATGAGCTTTCAACTGAGATGGGTTGTGTTTTGTGGGGAACCAGAGTGATTATACCCTCTAAAATGAGAAAGGCTGTGTTAAATGAGATTCACTCTGGTCACCATGGTATCATAAAATCCAAGGCCTTAGCTCGCAAATATGTCTGGTGGCCAAATCTGGATCAGGACCTGGAACAGTTTTGTAAAACATGTGAAACATGTCAGTTGGAACAGAAGATGCCACAGCATGTTCCACTGCATCCCTGGGAGTTTCCAGGTGAATCCTGGAAAAGACTGCATATCGACTTTGCTGGACCTTTTCTCGACAGCTTGTTCATGATTGTGGTTGATTCATATTTAAAGTGGTTGGAGGTATTTCGTATGCCCCACATCACAAGCCACGATTACAAAGCTGAAGAGACTGTTTGCTTCATATGGACTCCCTGAACAAATAGTCACAGACAATGCCACCACTTTCACATCTGCAGAGTTCCAAACGTTTGTGACACAAAATGGCATTTTGCACACAACAAGCGCACCGGGACACCCTGCCACAAACGGTTTGGCTGAAAGATATGTGCGGACATTTAAAGTGGGCATGAAAAAGCTAGCCAGCCACTCATGCAGCATTGAGGACAAACTTTCATTGTTTTTGCTGCAGTACTGTGTTACGCCGAACTGCACAACAGGTCAATCCCCAGCAGAATTGTTCTTGCACAGACACATCCGCACCAGACTGGATTTCATCAAACCTAACATCGAGGAGATTTTCGCAGGAAGCAGTATCGACAAAAGCTCAACATGACTTCACTGCTGTGGACCATTCCTTTTCTGTTGATGATGCGGTGTATCTTTGCAACACAGGGGGAGGAGTTCACAAGTGGATACCTGGGCAGGTGGTAAGACAAACTGGTCCAGTCTCTTATGAAGTAAAAGGGCGGTACTCAAACACTGTGCACAGACGACATGGGGATCAGCTTCGTACCCAAACTGTAGCTGAACCAGAGATCAAGGACCCTGAAACACCAACACAAGAGCAAAGTGATGTAAACATTACACCTGAACAAAGTGCTCTGGACTCTGGGGTGCACCCCCCTGGTTCCCCAGATCCTTCAGTCGTTGCGAGGCGTTCCACGCGACCATGGAATACGCCAAAACGATATCTGGAATAACCTTGTATTTATCTAGGCACAGTTATGCATGTTGTGTTCTGTTATTATTCTTGTTGCATTAAGGGTTACATCTGAGTTTAGATGCAGAGGTAAAAAGAAAGAAAAAAATGTCTTGATTATCAAGCAAATACATATTTGGGTCATTGTTTGGTTCTATATGAAAATGCACTTAAGCTGAAATAAGTGACCTTAGTTTATTTTAGTTAATGTAGATAAAAATGTTATTTCCATCTAAAAGGGGGATGATGTGGTGTATTCCCCCCCGTGATTATTCTGAGTTGGTTCAGTCCTTGTATTCTGAGACTTGCAAGTTCTCTCTCTCTGTTCTTGGAAAAATAGCACAACAATAAAGAGGTACGAACATAGCCAGAGCCTCCTCTGTTTATTAAAACATTACAACAATTAAGCGGTCATCAGTGTAGGACGTGGCCGAAAGATGTCCACTTCTATGCCTTTCTATGACTCTTCCAGTCTCTCTGTATCTCTGTTGCAACCTGCTGATGACACTCTGTGACTCTAAGCTCAGTGGCCACTTCTGTCTGAGAATTTCATGTCTGAACCCTTGCAATGGTGAGGTACTGTTGATCTGTTACTGTTAAATTGTTAGGTGTCCTCTTGGTCTTATGATGTCAAAATGTGGACAGCATGATGGAGAGGACTGTTTAGATACCAATTATGATTGAACCAGGAAATGTATTGTTTAATTCTTGGATGAAACACCTGTTATGAGTTTTGCCATTAAGCTGCTTGTTAGAGAACAGCAAGTTGTGCTAAAAGTACTGAGACACTGAACAGTTGGACATGTGCATTCAAACGTTTAGAGAAGGTCACATTAAGTTCACCTGTAAAGGTTAAAGTACATTTTAGGTTCATCCTGAATTTTCACGAAAAAGCCAAATATTCCTAACTTTTGGTTAGTAGTATATAAGTAAAATGTTGTGGGATTTTATTGTGCTTCCCCTGACTGATATATTTGCACAATAAGGTTCTGTAAACTATGGCTTTAGTTAAAGCCACTGCTGCAATGTGTGAACTCGAGAATGGTGGTCTTTAATTAAATATGTTCTTCAAAATGGACTTGTGCCACCAGGCTGTTGCAGCTCATACTTTTTTTACATTTATCACTTTAACCAATTTTTGAGTTTTTGGTCTAACAGTTTATTTTTGTTGTTTTTTCAGCTGAGTTATCGAGGGTATATGTCACATTAAAAGTGAAAAAATACATTATTTGAAATGATTCATCACAGTCCAATTGTTTGGACTGTGATGAATCACAAAACCTGGCCTTAACAGAGGTGTGTATAGTTTAGCTCAGCTGTAGCCCCCAGGAAAGGAAAGGTATTCACTCGGCAGATTGATGTTCATATCATGTTCTAAAATGTTTGTAAAGAAATCAGTTTGTATAGTTTAATTACATCAGCTGCATGTTAATATTTGATTAGCATTAGCATTATTTAAGGAATTATTAGGGGTAATGGGTCCTTAATTCAATAAAGCAAACTTACAGGCACATTTCCCTTCTATTTCTGTGCAAATAATGAGTAAGGTGTCCTTGTTCACCCACCAATTAAGTTTAGTTTTCAGTATGAACAAACAGCATTTTGAGAGGTTTGATATAGCAAACATTTCGACAATTATGTAGTTCAAAGAACAGCGCAGAGCACCTGCTGCCTGAATGCGTAGGGAGCTTTGTATTCTCTTTGTATTCTCTCTGCCAAAAACAAAGTAAAAATGCAAAACAGCTTATTTATCATACAGAAGCATAATTTTAAAATAGAATATAATAAAATATCCTGAGAAATGTCCTTTATGCTGTTTGTCGTTTATACTTTTTGGAGACGGTGGGAACTGTAAAGTTCTTCAAGTGTGGGTAAATGGCAGCTAAGGATCATTTAGGTAACAGTAATGACCCTTCGGAGCGCTTTCCTCTGAGCTGATGTACCACACACAGATGCAGTAGGGTATTATGCTTTTAATAGAGCACTGATAAAAGGACACCAGCGGTATCTGTATTTTTCCTAAGCACACTCAGGAGGTGCAGTCTCTGCTGGGTCTTTTTCAGCAGTTCAGTGCTCATACATTTATCTATGAAATACTCAGTTGTAGCAGATAAAATCTGTTCTACCGTCCACATAAGTTCAATCTAATATTGCATATTGCATGTTTGCTTGGCTCAATCTGTGTTCCAGAACTGAATTATTTTAGAAAGGCAGCATTGCCAAATGTTTTCCTTCTTTTTCTAAATCATAGAAATCCCCATGGCAACACTAATGCCGAAAGATCATTTATTAGCTTTCTGACTTTATCTCCACATACTTTAGTAGAAAACATCCACACATCTAGCAGCACACATCAAGTGCATGTATTTTACTCTTGAAAAGTAACTGACCATTGCCACGTAAGTACTTGGACTTGTCATTTGTAATTATTTTCAGATAATTTCCTATGTGCTTTTAATAAACATTTACTACTCTTCCATTGCTTACAGTCAGAAATTCCAAGAGATCTCTATTTTTATTTGTCATAATCAAAAGTGTAATGCGGAAAAAAAGTCTTGTCATTTTGATCAAACCTGTCATTTTCCACCAAGCAGACCAGTTTAAGCGGGCTTGATTTACAAAATGTTGACAGTGAAACAGTGCAAAAATAGTTTTTTCTGACTGCAGAGTGTTGAGTTGTGTTCAACCAAGTGCATTTCCTGTTTTTATATAAATCCCAGTCTCCTGTTGTTAATAATCATAAACTAGTAATGCACCTTGCATGTTGACCACTGGCACCAGCCCCTGCAACCCAGCAAGAATTTTTTACCAAATGGATGAATGAATGGATAGATAATTCAGCATTCAGAAATACAGAATTGGGTCAAAAAAGTGACCATAAGGATGCAGATATCAGTAAACAAAAAAAAAAAGCTGAAAAGGTTTTCTATATTTCAAGGTGGTAGGTGACAAGATGAATAATTTAGGGGATTTTCCAGTTTTCAAAAAGGTTAACTGAGCAAGACCTCAGTTGACATCTGATAAGCTCTCCACCACTGCATAATTCATTTTAATCAATCTCCCTGGTTTCATAGCAGGATCAAGTGAATACTTTCTACATTCGTGTTGGCTTTGTGTTTTCAAATGTCAGTGCTCACATTTCAATAGGACAGGTTCAAGACAATTCATAGAATGAAGAGTGTTTGTTACAGAAACTTTCTCTAATCAAATTATTTGACAGCTAAGACTGTTGCTTTGAAGGGTCACTGTCACAAATTTCTGTTGGTTCACACAAAGCAAGATTACATGAATATGCGATGGCATGTCTGGGAGTGTCATCACGGAGAATTCATGAATTTACATTGTAAAGGTTGTAAAAGGCGTCCACATTCCTATCAGTCTTTGAATGTATTTATGTCTAGCTTTATGTGACTAGGTGCAAATTACGTTACTTGCTTGAGAATACCCGACTTGGCTCAGTCAATCTAAAACAAAGCAATTAAAATTGAAAGAATGATCCAAATGTAAGAACCATTACTTGGAGCCCTTTGATTCATAAAATAGGAAATCCAAATAGAATGAAATGTGCTCTATTTCATCCATTTTGTGGGCTTTAACTTGTTCTTTGGCAAAGGCAGTAATTGTATTTTGCAGAGCACATTATAAACATGAGCAGACATGGCAAGAGCAAGCAGAGTTCTCCAGTGAGGAGTAAACATAACAGATGTGTGCTGTATATATAGAGCATGGCACAGGTGAAAACAGTGAGACCTGCATAAAGCAGGGGCAAGAAATAATGCTGATTAAAGAGGCAATGGCAGAAAATCACCGCGAAAATATGACCGAAACTAAAAGAAGATACTGGAAATACTTTAAAAAAGAATTCTAACAAGAATCACTGAAAGTATAAAGAACATTTTCCATCTTCTAGAAATAAGACATATAATTCTGTCAAAACTGGCTCAATTTTAAGACCAAGTTATCTGACCAAAAAAATAAATTAGCAAAAATGATCAGAGATAGCCGCTGAGCTATCTCTGATCATTTAGTAAAAAATATGGAAATATAGGACAACTCTTTAAAGTACTTACGAGTTCCATCATAGTGATTCGCAACACTGTCCAAAAAGGTATTTTGTGGAGCAAGGAGGCCCTTCATCACAGGCATCTTGTTTTAGATGTTAAAAGGAGAGCTTCAGCTTCCAGGAGTTTGTCATTAATCCAAGACCTAAAAGAGAGACAAAGTGCTGCTCCTTGGTCTTGCTTGGGAGTATAACATTCTAAGTATTTTGCTGGATGAACAAATTAAAGCAGAGATTCTCAGATAAACTGTATTTCTTTTTCAGAAGATGAGGATATTTGCAGTTCTCCAAAGCTTTTCTGTCAGTACAATTATCAGGTTCAGCTGCGCATTGTTCAGTGTTGTCTTGCAACGGCATTACGGCATATGCTCTACCACTCTGTCAGTCTTAACTCCACAAAGCATGGTTCCTGCCATCTCCAGTCTCCTCCCACCGTGGAAGCCTCAATATCTCTTTCCTTCTTTAAAAATGCCTGGCTCCTCCTACTTATCTTTCCCTCAAAAAAATTATAGAAATTGACTTCATTCTCCATCTCTTCCCTCTTTCTCACTCTTTACATCCCTTGCTGTTACAAGCTCATTAGGATGTAAAAAGAGGTTTCTCAGTGCATTTCATCAATTAACTTTGCTGGTTGCTGTGGATACCCTGAAACACAGAAAGTAATTTTGTAAGACAGTGAAACAAATATTCCTCAGTTCAGCTTAATCCATGTACTTTTCAAACAAGTGAAAATAAGAAAGTACACAAACAGGAATATATGAAAAGGTCTAAAGCAAGTCTTAAATATGCAGTCATAAATAGCAATAAAAGCAAAACACTATAAGCAAACACATGACATTGTCCTCTTTGTTGTACCTAAACCCACCCAAAGCTTATTTTTTTTTACTATAATTGGCACCTCTAGTGAAAATGGCTGAAAGTCTTTCAAAAAACTCAATAATAATGCAGTCGCACACTCTGACATTGGAAGGGAAATCCAACTTTTAATTTGAGCACATTAGTTTAATGTGGAATCCAAACTCACATGTCAACAGTCATGTATTTTCAACAAAATCACTGGTAGTGTACTTAGTGGCACAACTAACAGTTTGGATCTATTGTTGTCCATTTATCTGACATCTGGATGTGAGGTCCAGGAAGGAAACCTATTATCCCTTGGCCCAGGAACACTCTCCAACTTGTTCTGGGGCATCCCAAGGCGTTCCAGGCTAAAACATGTATATAGTCGCTCCATCCAGTTCTGGGCCTGACCTCCCAGGGCATCTGCCCAGAAAACCTCTCAAAGGAGGTACCAAGGAGGCATCCTATTTAGAGGTAGATGCCCAAACTACCTCAGCTGACTCCTTTCAGTGCAGAGGAACAGTAGTTCTACTGTGAGCTCCACCTGATGACAAAGCTCCTCACCTTAGCTCTAAGGCTGAATTTGACCAGCCCATTGAAGTGAGGGTTAGGGTCATGACCGCAAGAGGGGACAGGAGGAAGATAGACCAGTAAATTGGGAGCTTTGCGGTTTGGCTCAGCTCTTTTTTCAGCACAAAAGACAGAACCAGTTTACTTATGAACAAGACACCTAGAAACCTGAACTCTCCCACTTCAGGCAAAAACCTGAACCGGAAAGTTTACTCCACCATTTCTAGTTGAGAACAATGACCTCAGATTAAGAGGACCTGACTTTCATTCTAGCAGCTCCACCCAGGACCCCTTTGTGCACGTTGAAGGTCATGACCTGAACAGAACCACATTATCCCCAAAAAGCAGACATGAAACAAATGGAATCAAAGTCAAGGGGAACCCCTAACAGAGACCTACCTGTGCTTTGAACAAGCTGGACACAACTCTTGCTTTGGTAATACAAGGGCCGAAAAGCCCCTAAAAGCCATATTTTTGCGTGCCGCTCACAAAATACCCAAAACGTCATGGTCATAATCCTTTTGTGGATCTGGAGAATCCACAAAACACATGAGGACTGGATAATTAAACTTGCACAAGCCCCTGAGCAATTCTGTGATGGTTATGATCCAATAGGACATCCTACGTAGAGGAGCAAACATCTATAGATTTATCACACCCTGGTTCTGATGTTTTTACTGTGTTGCCCTCTGGGAGGTGGGTTGAGTCCTGAAAAACCTACAGCAGTTTTTAGGTTTTTCTTCCTCTATCCTGTGAACAATTGATTTGGTCTGCAGTTTTTATGTAATGTTCAATTGGTTCAGTTCTGTGAAATATGCTTTCGTTTCTTTCCTTTTATTGCCTTACGATGCTTCACGTAGTCTTTAATGTGTCGTGCTTTTTTTTATTGCCATCCTCTGTTGTTTATACCATCCACAGGAGAAGCATAACCTTCTTCTACATGGTGGAGGGGCGAAATATAAAACAAATGTTTTCTGCTTCGGTCAAAATAGAGTTTAAATGCATTTAGATCAATGTTACATGTTAGTGTGACTCGATATGTTCTTCATTCACACTTTATTAAAGACGCATCATCAGCTTAAATATTTAATTACATCACCACAAATTTCTAAATCTCTTTGAAATTATATTCAAACAGATAAAGTAAATTATTAAATTTTCTTTATTTTTTGACATACAATATTTCATATAATTAAAATATTTCTATAAACATTGTATGAACATAATTAGTTTATACTGGCAAAAGTGTCACAATAGTATTTCTTCAGAGACCCAACTAGTCTGTTTATCTCGCTCTATCCCTCTCTGCGGTCCTCCTCCCCATAGTCAGTATCCCAGCCGCTTGGTTCTTGTGGCCATGAAGAAGTTGATGGAGTCGGTTCTGCAAATAAAACTCATCCTCATTCCGTTTACCCAGTGTGAGAATCCCAGCGGCTGCATCTCCTGTGATGGTTCCCCCCATGCTCTTGCTGCTGGAACGACACAGCAGCACCTGGAGGCGACAGGAGCGAGCTGGCTGTCTGCAGCACTCAGGCACACTCTGCGTGTTACATCCCAGTTGAGCCAGCAGCAGTATCAACAAGAACACCAGAGCCTTCTATTTGAGGAAGAAATTAGATTTAGAATGTATTTCTTTATATATATTCAACTTTTGTAAATTTTCTAGCATGTAGCTAATACTAAGCATATCTTTACAAGCAAGAAGCATTATTTAAGATGGTAGGTTTAGATACTGAAACAGGTTGAAAAATACAAGTTTCAATTCTTTGTTTAGAATGCCTCGTATTGATACAAATCCCTGTAAAAACTAGTGAAAAATGTTGGTCTCTCAGTGTATTGATCGATTGTTTGGATAGTAGCAGTGCAATCCAAAGGTTTTGATTTGGGCAACATGGCTCATTGCCCAAGGTGGAACACACCTGTGAGTCCCTCAGAGTTTTCTATTGCTTAGTTGAATGAGCCATCAAAAGGAGTGGGCAACCTCACCTCACCCAGTGTTACACAGCATAAGCATTGTAAGAAAATATCCCTGTTCTCCTGCTGCTGCCTAAAGTTGCTTTCGGTTCTGTAGCTTCTGATTCTGATGCCTCAGTAACACACAACTTCGCAGTTATTTTTAAAGAAATTTGGACAGCAGTGATCATGTCTAACTTAAAATCTAGATTGTTCTGGAATGATCCAACCTGAACTTAATTATTTTACACTGCAACAATTCTACCTTGCCTGGTCATCTATCTATACAGAAATGATAAAAAAAAATGCCCCCAAACATACAGTACAGACCAAAGGTATGGACACACCTTCTCATTCAAAGAGTTTTCTTTGTTGTCATGACTATGAATATTGTAGCTTCACACTGAAGGCATCAAAACTATGAATTAACACATGTGGAATTATATACTGAACAAAAAAGTGTGAAACAACTGAAAATATGTCTTATATTCTAGGTTCTTCAAAGTAGCCACCTTTTGCTTTAATTTCTGCTCTGCACATTCTTGGCATTCTGTTAATGAGCTTCAAGAGGTGGTCACCTGAAATGGTTTTCACTTCACAGGTGTGCCCTGTCAGGTTTAATAAGTGGGATTTCAAGCCTTATAAATGGGGTTGGGACCATCAGTTGTGTTGTGCAGGAGGTG
>JAHUTJ010067400.1:0-16289 GCA_036250325.1 Characodon lateralis
CTCTGCTCTTACTGGTGCAATGTGCAATCAATGAAGACTGGCTACCAGGCTGGTCCAATTTAGCCATGAAACCTCCCACACTAAAATGACAGGTGTTTCAGTTTCATTGTCCAACCCCTGTACATCATATGTTTGCACCCTCAGGATCTGTGGCCCCGCAGTCACCGCGCCAACCGCAAACTGCTCTGTACCGAGAAGTAATCTGGCGTAAAATGTGATGCCATTGGTCCGACAGCTGTGGTTTGTCCTAAGCTGGGTCATTAACAGGGCGGGGATCCCACGCACAGCAACAAATCTACATACACAAACCTAATTGAATGCTGTGATTGGACCTTAAGTGAGCCGTGGAGAAACAAAAGTCTCCTAATATCTATAAACTGAAGCAAAAAACAGAAGAGCGGGAAATAATTCCTCTATTTGGGAGGCCGATAATTGAGATTTACTGTTGAAAGTTATCACTGCTTAAGGTTGTCCTACAAGCTGTTAAAGCAAGGGGTTCACTTTTTTCAGGCCCTGTCTTTCAGTTATTTAATTTTTATTCAATGAATAATGATAGTCCATGTGAGACCAGATATTTTTTTTATCTGTCCTGAAATCTAAAATTTTACCGGATGCACCTTCTTTTTACCATGACTCTAGATGCCAAAATTTGTTCAAAGCATAATTTCCTAAAGCAGATTGCCCTGCTTATTACATCAAACCTCAAGTTCTATAGTTGAAGAGGAAGACATGCTGATATTTTTTTACCTCAGGTGATCAAGACAACCGAAGAAGCAGATTGATGAGAAAAAATGTTTTTAAATGTACGTTGCTTGGTTCAGTTTGACTGTAAATACAGAGCATAAATGGCCTTTTTTTTTTGTTTTGCTTTTTTTTAGCCCAGATTGCAACAAAACATTGCAAATACATTTGTGGTTCTGATAAAACCCAAATCTGTGTCAATATCCCTCATAAACAGAACTTGACCAAACTGTTTTTGTGACCAAAGAACTCTGTTGTGTAATCAGAAAGGAATATTCATTAAAAAAATCAAAAAGGCCACCCTCTCATTGATCTCGCTCTTGTATTGTCTCAGGTTTAACTGACAGTCAGTTTGATGCATTATAGATGTGGGCTCCCTTCGGTCCTCCAGGCTGGTGACAGACTGACAACTTTAAACTGTGACTGACCCCTCATGTTGGCGGCTCTGCACCCAACAGGACGCAATATTGGTTCTAGTCTCAAACATGCAGTTTTCCAGCTGTATTCTCTTAGATTTGGTTATTAACAGCCCTCTGCACTGTGACGAGGGAGTGTTCTGCAGTCACTTTCATACATACACCGCTAGGTGTCAGTGTTGTGCTCTTTTAATGCAGGCTTGGAGCTTGTGCGGCTGTTTCTGAAGTATCTGGAGAATGTTCAATGCTTGATGAAGTCCAGAGCACACTGCAGATAACCTGCCATGCACTTTATACCAAGGTGTACTTCTTTAACACTGTGGATCTGTAACTGTGTCTTCTTTATTTAAATAACTTTGACTCTTATTATTTTTGAGCTTTGTAGGTGTTTCATTGCAACACCTCTCTCCATTCCTTAACGCCTCATTGCATTTCTTTCTATACACCCCCCTCCCTTCTGTCTCCTGTACTGCTTGATCTATCTGTCTACTGAATCAGCATTTTATAGCAGTATGCCGCAGGCCTGCAGCGAGCCAGACCATGGGCTTAATTATTTTCCTACAGATTCTCAATCTCCTTTCCTTTCTTGCCCCATTCCCAGTCTTTCCCCCTTTTTCCTAACTCCTCATTCTGTCTCTCTTTGGAGCTGGAGTTTGATTTTTACTCTTACATTGCATTCTGGGGAAATGAACAATATTCATCTGATTTAGCTTTTCATTAGTAGTTTTATAGGAAGTAAAGGTCTAATTTCAGTTACAGCTGCCATAGTTCTACACTGAAGCTGTCTGCAGTGGAAGCCATAGTCTGACTGCAATTTAGCACATTTAAAGCAATCATGGAGTTTCCCTTTCATTCTTGTTTTTCAAACTCTCTCCATTTTGACTGTTTTGAGCAACTGAAGGACTATTTTTCTGCACTTGAAGATTTCCTCTGATGTTTTACTCCTTTTAAAGAGAAGATTGTTTTGAACCAGCAGCAGGTTTTATATACGCAAAAATAAATAAAAAACAAACAGACTAAGGAATTTCAAGTGCCTTGCAGAGGTTTTCAAACCACTTGATCTTTTTAATATTTTGTCTGATCAGAACCACAAACTTCAAAAAGTAGCCCAAATTAGCTGTAATTGTGAAGTGGAAAATGTTTTTTAAGGCCACTTAGAAGCTACTGCTGCCATTTACTCTTTACTTTTTCTTTAACATAGAAAGTACTCCTGGACCAGTGCTATATTTTTTGTTTGGGCTGTTCTTTCAAACCCGCAGTTGGTTGTGGCAGATGGCCGCTCACACAGGCTGGTTCTGCTGGAGATTTCTCCCTGTTAAAGGGGAGTTTTCCTCTTTACTGTCGTTAAATGCATGCTCGGTATGAGGGATTGCTGCAAAGTCATCGACTCAAACAGTCTACTTGTCCACTTGCTTGTTCAGGAGCGAATGCTGCAAATGAGTGACTCGAAGCAATCAGCTGGGTTTCCTTAAGAGAGAAAACTTTCTATCGGTAGGAATAAACTGAACTTGAATGCGCTGAATAACAATTAGCATCGAATTTGAATCTATGTAACTGACTTTGACTCTGGTTATATGATTGGATTAACTGACTACACATTTCGGTGTATAAATTGGATCTTTTTTGTAAAGTGCCTTGTATAAATAAACTGAACTGAACAGAAGCACCTTTGGCTGCAGTTACATTTAAGAGTCTTTGGGGGAATATCTACCAGCTTTGCACATTTTTGTCAAATTTTCTTCTTGAAATAGCTCAAGCCCCATCAGAGTTATTGGAGATCTTCTTGTACAGTGTTAATTTTGCACCACATACAGTGTTTCACAACCAGGTTCCGTTTTGGATTCATCTGACCAGAACAATTATTATGTGTGTTTGCTGTGTCTCCCAATTGCACTGTGGCTTTCTTCTTGCAGCTCTTCCTTAAAGGACGGGTATGTTGAGAGCACGCCTAATACCTGTTCTGTCAACAGATTCACCTGAGCTGTGAATCTCTGTATCTCCTCCAGAGTCGCCATGGGCCTCTCAGCAGCTTATCTAACTAATGTGCTGGATTGTATTTGAGAGAGCTGCATATGAATGCGTCCCTCACTTTTCAGAGTTCTTTATAGGAAATAAAATTCTTATAAAGCATTATCAGAAGCTTTTTTTAAAAAGTCTGTGCATTTTATTCATACAAAGTATGTGCTGTACAAAAGAAAGTGAAGAAGATCAAGGAATAAGAATACTCTTCAGGAATAGTTATGGTCTCTTTCCAGCTTTCAAATCGCCCATTTTTCGCTGACAAAAAGCTGCTGCACCGAAGTATTTTAGAAGAGCCCCATTCCGATGGCCTGTAAAACTGACATAAAATGCTGCTCTGATGCTATTTAAACCTAAGTGGTTTGTGCTTCTCTGAAATCTAAAGAAAAATGTTATACCTGCCCCGCAGCTGCATGCTTGCATGCTGCAAAAGAAAGATCTGGTGCTGAGAGAGTTTTTCGGCACAGATGAAAACGAGGAGAAAGACAGGATGAGTGGTGTTTCACGGGTTGAGGATGAGTGAAGCAGCGCTATCCACCCACAGACATCAGCTAACAAGAGGAGAGGGGAAAGGCCAGCAGCAAACCAGCAACAGAGAAATTAGGAGCTGAGGAGGAGGAGGAACAGACTTAGAATGTAGTTGAATATTCCTACTGCTACTAAGTTAATACTAAAAGGGAAGATTGCAAACAAGTGCATTTTTAAAAAGAGGCTGAGACTTGAAATAGCGGAGAATCAGATTATCACATTTCTTTTTCTCTTCCTCCACCCAACCTATCAGCGCTGACTAAGCAGTCTCACATTTTCTCACATCCCTGTATCTTTAAACCACTTGAGTTCATTTTGTACGTTTCTAAAGGGTTTTGCATATGAAATCTACTCATCATATTTTCCTAGCTTAGTATAATTGACCAGAAGTCTCCTTAGCCCGTTCGTGGCTGGTTATGGATTTGTAGTCCAGTAGATGTGGAGCAGGACTGAATAGGGACCTTATAGAGTCACGTGAATTCCAGCCTTAATAACAGTTTAAAACCAGAAGTGCTTTGTTCCTTTACGCCCACACACACTGAGCACATGTGTTAAACTAAGCATCAGATTGATTTGGATATCAGTAAATCAGATAATGCCAGCGGGCCTCTTTTCTTTCTGCTTCTCCTCTGGATTTCCCACCCTCACGAATGAGCACAGAAGACAAGATTCAAAGCCAATTTAATGTGGCAGATAGAGCCAGGTTTGTCCACATTCATGCAAAAGACTCATCCCCACAAGAAGCTGGCTTTGTACTCTATGTGTGTCAGGTAGTAATGGAGCAGCTGGTTGTGAGTCTGCATATAACAGACGTTTCCACAAACTGGGAAATGCACACATGCAAATAATCCTTTTTCAGCATAACTGTGTTTCAAAACTTCATTTTCTGTAAATCAAATATACAATCCTTTCCAAAACTTCTCATTATATGAGTGGCATTTATTTAAGGAGGGGTTTAGGTGATAAAGTACTGCATAACTGTGACAGATCAACACAATCCCAATAATAAGTGAAGTTTAAAGGAAATGAATACTTTTCCGTGGCACTCTACCTATTTGCTAGGTATCAGGGTATATTTCTTGTTTCTTTCTTGAGAGATCTGCAGCCTAACATCTGATACCGTATCACCTCCACTGTACTGGTAGCGGTAGATCAATCAGAGGTAAAATTCTCTTTACATAAGCCCCCTCTTAAATTTCCTGAGAATGGGATATATTTAAATCTCTGAGCTGCAGGATGTAAATGCAGCTTCTCAGGAAACACTGAGGATTTGTAAAATTTCTGAAATGAGGTGTTGATCTTACATGTCTGTCGTACCAGAGTTTGTTTTGGACAAATAGAGTCTGCATGGAATTAAATAAAACTTAACATAAACAGATGGTAATATTAGTTATAAATGTGCCAAAAGCAGTCAAAAATCAAATATTAATGAACAAAATTACTGAACTGTGCAATCATACAGACAAGTTTCAGACATTAGTTCTCATTTCCAGGTGTTTGTGGGTTTTCTTTTTAGGACAAATGAAAGGTGTTCAAGTGGATTTTTGGCAGCAGTTTTGTAGCCACTGTGCTCACCCTGAGGGCTGTATATGGGGTAAACAAACTCTCCTTTGTTTGGAGTTTGAAGAGGATTTTAAGATTGTGTGTATCTAAAATCCTCCATGCTGATCAATTGACAAATAAATAGACTAAGGTTTGCAGGGTGTGAAGTGTGAAAAATACAAGGGAAGACGTTGGCTTCGTGCTCGCTCCAGTACATTGCAAATGTTTTCCAGACACCTTTTCATATTAAAAAAGATAGTTTCATTGCGGCCTGCACGATGGCGCAGTTTGTAGCATTCTTGCCTTGCAGCAAGAAGATCCTGTGTTTGATTCCTGGCCGGGGGTCTTTCTGCATGGAGTTTGCATGTTCTCCCCATGCATGCGTGGGTTCTCACCAGGTACTCCGGCTTCCTCCCACAGTCCAAAGACATGTCTGTTAGGTCTGTTTAGGTCTCTCTAAATTGCCTTTGGGTGTATGAGTGTGTGCATGGTTATTTGTGTGTTGCCCTGCGATGGACTGGCGACCTGTCCAGGGTGGACCCCACCTCCCGCCCGTAGACTGCTGGAGATAGGCACCAGCAGTCTACGTAAGGATTTTAGGTGGCAGGCCAACACAACATTGTGAATCATAGTAAACAGGAAGGAACATTATTTTCAAAACATTTTACAGATGTAAATCTGAAGTGTGACATGTATATGTATTCAGCCTCTTTATTCTGATACTGCTAAATAAAATCGAATGCAAGCAATTGCACCAGAGTCCACCTTTGTGAAATCTAATCTTGGTATTAATCCATCTATCAATCAGAGGTTTCTTAGAGAACATTAGTGAACAAATAGCATCATGAGGACAAAACGATATCCAAAGCATGGGACATCCCATGGAGCATGTGTGTGTAGGTGTGGCTGAAATGAACACTGGACCTGCTCTGACACCACCAGTAAAGCATAGAAGTGGCAGCATCATTCTGTGGGAAGACTTTCCATAACAAGAACACGAAAGCTAGTCACAGCTGATCCTGGAAGAAAGTCTTTGAGGCCGCAGAAGACTCGAGACCCGTTCACAACAACATCACTAAATACATTTTGCCACATGTTAAAAATACCATTGGAAGGCATTCTAAATAATTCAATAAGAACTTAACAATACTTTTTTTAAAACAAAAAATATGAATAATCAGCTTGTCAAACTTTTAGTCCCAACATCTATTCCCTCCTATATCCTGAGCCCCCACAACCTGACTCTGAGTGACTATGGAGGCTAAGGATGGAAATGCCTGCTACTTCCTGCTGCTTTCCTTTTGTTTGTAATGATTGCATGGCGTGTTTGTGCAATGTTTAAACCTCCCATGGCACCAATTCTGTATGAGCTAATTTATAGCCATGCATTGAGATGTTGAACTCTAAATCAGTCACTTGCATAAGATTAATTCCTTATTACTTTGAAACACAAGCAGCTAGCAGCCACTTTTATATCATCCATGCAACCTTTGTATACTTGATGTATTTCTCTTCTGCTTTTAATAGTTTTCATTTCCGTAACCCTTCAGATAGTGTCTTCCCTGGAGGATTATCATTTTGATTCATGTCAGTTGGCAGTTGTTACATACGCTTGGCCAGGAGAATGTTTAGCGTTTAGAATATATTACTATCAACCCTCTTCCTGTCCCACATAGCTGGAGATAAAATGGCCTGTGATAGCTGCATTCTCTGGGTTTGGCTGTGCACACTGATTTCAGGCAGCAGCAAGTAAAACGATGATGAAGTCCAGAATTAAACTATAAGCATGAGATGATAAACGTATGTGTTTATGTAGGTTTAGCCTGTACTGAAACAATCCTGCATTAGCAGTTGGGATTTCTGTGATTGTAGATTGATTATAATGTTCTATTTTACATTTTGAAAGCAACATAAAGGTAAGCAGCTTGATTATTATTAAGTTACACACTTTTTTGTCCTGTGATCAAACCTTATTATATTTGATTTGGATTTTATGTGGTAGATGCATATTTGGAAAGCGGAAAAAAAACATTACACAATGTTTTCAGAAAACTGTAGCACACATTTGTATTCTTTCTAGTTCACGTTAATACTCCTAAATAAAATACAGCGCCACCAGTTGGCCTCAGAAATCACCTAATTAGCAAATAGAGTCGGTTTAATCTCAGTCTCTCAATCTATCATCCGAAAATAAAAGACGACACCTGCAGACCTACCAAGACATGACAAACTGTCAGGCTCGTCAAGGAGAGCATTTGTCAGAGAAGCAGCCAGACCTGTGGTAACTCTGGAGGAGCTGCAGAAATCCACAGCTCAGGCAGAACAAAATGTCAACAAGACAACTGTTAGACGTCAGTCAGTCAGTCATTTTCTATACCGCTTCTTTCATAGTGGGTCGCGGGGAAGCTGGTGCCTATCTCCACCAGTCTATGGGCGAGAGACGGGGTACACCCTGGACAGGTCTGTTAGTCGTTCACTCCATAAATGTGGGATATATGGAAGAGCAGCAAGAAGAAAGTCATTAGATACCCGTTTGCAGCTTGACACAAGCAAGGAGGGGCCAAGCAAGGCTTGGGTCAGATGAGATCAAAATGAAACTTTTGGCCTTCAGGTGAAACTCTATGCATGACTGAAAGCTAACACTGCACATCACCCTGAATACATCATCCCCAAGGTGAAACATGGTGGAGGCAGCATCATGTTGCGGGGCAGCTGTTCTTCAGCATGTAAAAAGGAAGCTGCTTAGAGTTGAAGGGAAGATGGATGGAGCTAAATACAGGGTGATCCTGGAAGAAAAGAGACAGAGAATGGGGCAGAGTTTCATCTTGTTTAAGGTTCATCTTGACCTTAAACATAAAGTCAGAGCTACAATAAAATGATTTTGATCAAAGCATATTCATGTGTTAGAATGGCCTAGTTCAAGTCCAGGCCTAAATGCAATTGAGAACATATAGCTGTGTGAATGGGCATAAATACCTTTATAAGAAGAGTATGAAACCTACTCAATTTGGGTAAGCTGCTTTAATTTGCTGTTTCACGTCAAAGTCAAATGTGGGCCTATGTGGATCACCCCAGGATAGGTGATCCTATCTGACTGGTAGTTTAGAGTCACTGAGCTACATAAAATATATCCTGTAATGAAGAAGGTCAAAGGTCAAATCTAATCCAAGAGAGCGAGTGAAATATTCATGGGCACACGTGGAACTTCATCTGAGCGAACTGAGAAGGCAAGAAAGCTTTGCTTTCAAACCCTCAAGTGCTCAGAACACCTGCCTGCCGTCCGACATCCTGCATTGGTAAGTGTAATGAGAGAACACATGAATTCATTAAGCTCAGATTGACCTGCTATGACGAGCAATTTAGTCTAAAACACACTCAGGCACCTGCGGGAGAGAGCAAATTAGCATTTTAAATGGGGATGATTATAGGCCAGGCCACCATGTGTGTATGTGTGTGTGTGTGTGTGTGTGTGTGTGTGTGTGTGTGTGTGTGTGTGTGTGTGTGAGAGAGAGAATTCAGGCACACAGATATCTCCTCTCTCTGCCCTCTTACTTGAACAACACATCACCGTAGTTTTCTGGTGTCTAAAATATTGACACTACATAATGCTCTTCTCCCACACCTCGCGCTCTCTTTATAAATAGAGTTGCTGGTGCTGAGCGCCGCTGGAGAGCCCTTCTCAGAGCCCTCCATTCTGACACAAAACAAAGGAACCCAATGTGCATGGCTCCTACATTTAGCTGGCAGGCCTTACAGAGCAGGTAACAGTGTGAGCGTTTTGATCACAGATGGATTGGATGTGATGCAATCAGGTATTATATTTGAGTTTTATTCATTGGCATCAATTTGCAACTTATTTAATCTCAGTCTGTTTTTCTCAGGGTGGACAAGCACTCACCAACAGTAAGAGGAAAATATATTTTAGCACAGCAAAGTAAAATCTTACAACACAGTTAGTAAAAAATGCCTTAATGATTATGTATTATCTTTTTTAAAATTTCAAAACTGTGGAAAACCTCCACCTCCACACTCCACAGCCTGAATTTTCCATCATTTAGATGAAACTTACCTTTGGTCCTGATTTTAAATATAATCAACTGCAAGACAAACTTTAACAAAATACTGCACATACAGTCAAAGCAGTTGGAAGATAAATGCTGGATTCTCTGATGTTATGTTTACATTTCTTTTTCTCAGCTAGAGGTGGAACCAGCTCACAAGATGAGATGTCAGGTTTGTGAGACTGAAACGAGATATACGCATAATTTCGGGGAGATTAAAAGTCCAAAATCTTTGTATTTTGCAAATAAAGATTTCATAAACTTAAACTGTTCATTTAAAGAACCTGTAATAAAAGTAGAACATTTCAGTCCTGGTTTGACTGGTCCAGTTGGGATTTTTGTCTTTGAAACTTCTGAAGTGTATCTAAAGCCAAAAAGTGTTGAAAATGCTTTTTGGTGGTGTCACAAAAATACCAAAGGTTTAAAAAAAAAAATGTAGTTCATCTTTGATCAGTGTTAATATTTTAGATTTTCAACTTAAGATCAATCAAACATTACTTGTAGACCACTTTTTATACAGAGATGTGTAAAAGTGTATCATGGAGGTTAAAAACAGGCTAACTAATGCAAAATAGATATTAAAAACTTATCAAACTAAATAAGCTAGCAAACACACATACACAGATCCATACATTTGGATTTCCAGACATTTAAGACATGAAATTAAGTTCCATTCATTTCGGTTGTCCCAGTCGTCCCTTAAACACATGTTGGTTAGGGGTTAAGACTAGGTTTTGGTGTCCCTACTGTTCTTCAGGTAAATATGAACATGAGCGCACACACACACACACACACACACACACACACAATACAAAAGATAAAAAACATCTAAGGATTTAATAGGATGTTTAACTGAGGTACACAATGGTGTAAAAAAAACAATAAAAAAACAAACAAAAAAAAATTAAAACCCACAAATGAGTAGATAATACTTGCTTAAATTGGCAATGAATAAAATACCAATAAATAACAATTAATAACATAAGAAAACACAATGACATGTTCCTTTAATGAAAAGCCAGATTGAATCTTAAGTGTCCGTTTAAAAATCATCCAAACTCAGGTGCCCTCAGGTTTCAGGAAGCTGAGACCTGAGGGCCCTTCAGGAATCAATAGAAGACCCCCTACAATAGACTGGAGGGGCCAGGATGGAGTGAAGAATAAGACGAACACTGATTATTAGGGTGGGCTAAGACCATAAAAAGTTGTAATATCAGTAAAACCTTTAAATCAGTTCTAAAGTGCACAGCTAGCCATTGTAGAGACTTTAAGATGGTTAGTATTCCTGGCCCTTGTCAGGCGCTTTAATGGAGCTATAATTATTTTTAGGAAGACCAGAACATGGAGCCTTACAATGATCAATTCAACAAGTTATGAAAGCTCGTACTAATGTCTCTGCATTGGACAGAAAGGAAAATCTTAATCTCTGGCAATGTTCTTTAGATGATGAAGCACATTTTTGTAACATGTTTAATATGGTTTTTCAAGCTGACATTTGAATCAAAGGTGTGAGAGAAATACATTATAGAAAATATTTATCCCTAAAATAACAATCTTAACAATACTATTGCAAAATGATTGGCTTTATTAGCCTGTAGTGAATAAAAGAATCAATAAATAGACTTAGTAATCAGACTAATCTAATGATTAATGAACTAACAACTTAAACAAACACAGAAATTAGATCTTTTTTGACATGTTGACACCTAGATAGCCATTAGGATCATTAGATTCTACTAGTTTTCAAAACCTTTTATTTACCTTTTTAGAAAACAGTCCATTTCAAAACACACTAGAAGAACCAGATGAAATCAGAGGTCAGGGACTCAGGGTGCACTGAAATATTCCTAGCAGGAGGAAAGGACAAGGTTGCTTTTAGCAGAAAAAGATAATTGGCTTTAGAGGGCACTTCAAATTTACACAGAGTTTTTTTTAAATCATCATCAAAGCAATTTGACAATCTCATGAGGACAGTCTGTGGAACTATGAGATAATTTGGTTCAATCTATTGAAGGGTTTACATCTGTACATAAATAATTATGTTCTAGCTCAGGTTTGTACGTGTTTTCATTCATTGCCATGTTCAAAGATTCTCTTTGAATGTCTGAAATAAAAACTAAAACTTTGTATTTGTCTGAAGGAAGTTCTCTGTCATCTATGACCTAATATCTCAAATACAATTAAAACGTGCTTCAACTGCTCTTGGGTATTAGATGATTAAATCCAGTCCAGGGGTGATAGGCGGGTCAGTTGGTAGAGCAGGAGCAGTATGTGCAGGGCTTCACTTCCTGTCCTCAGGCTATTTACTGCATGTCTTTTAATCTCTTTTCTGTCAAATTACTGTTTCATAAAGAACAAAGAAATCAAGCCCAGAATAAATTAAACAAACAAACAAGCTGTTCAAAAGTCCTTCAGGTGAGTACTGTAGGGAAGCTACAAATCAGGAGCCAACTTCAGCATTGATGGTGGCCAACAGTCCTCTCTGTGTTTACTGTTCATATTCTTTCCATTTTCAGATAATAAATTGAACAGTGATCTACTAGATGTTTAAAGCATTGTTCTATAACCTAAAGTTCTCCCCAGCTTTCTCCCTGTCCTGTCTGCTGTGCTCCTTGGTCTCCATTGTTCACTAACCTCTGAGGCCTTCATAGAACAGCTGCATTTATACTGAGATTAAATTACACACAAGTAGACTCTATTTACTAATTAGTTAATTTTTGAGGGTGTTTTGATCCATTTCCACTTTTATTCCATGTCATGTTTCTCCTCTGCTTTGTGTGGGTTTGTCACATAACATCTCAATAAAATTAATTGAAGTTTGTGGTTTTAACCTAACAACATGTGATAAAGTTGAAGTTTAACATTAACTTATTTAAAAACATGATACAGTTTTTGTGAATTTGGTCAGCCATGGTTTACTCACTGCCGCTGTGTCACTATGTTATAAGTGCAGCTAAAAAACCAAATTCTAAAATTCACTATGATTTCCATAAATCTTAACCTGCTGGGTTGTTTTGGTACCTGGCCCATCAGTAGTGTGTGTATTGGAAGGTGATTGGGTTGAGGAAGGATCTGACAAGGTTTAACTTACACAATTCACCACATCATGCAAATACCTTCCACCGTGCAGGTACTCATAGTGCTAACTCCAATAGCAGTAATGCGTTATCTCTACCATATTGTGTGATGCAAAAGAACATATATTGCAGTGTAAATGCCACAAACATGCTCAGATAGTGATCAATTTTCAGTGACATTTGTGTTCAAAGTAAAAGACTTCAACAAGAGATTCTTCAGACTTTGACCTTTACACCTACAAACCAGCAATTTATGGTGCTTAGTTGTTATAAACTATGCAAAAAAAGAAAGAAAAACAACACATTTTAGAGTGAAGCTCCCACAGATGTACTTCATATGTCATGTCTCATTTTGAGCTGTCAGGATTTATGTAAGGATCGACTTTGTAAATCCTCCAAACGAGGCTCAAAGGGGTTTTTCATTTACTCTTACACACATTTGGAGCTCAGTCAGGCTGAATCAGTTTTGTGGAGGGCTGCACTCATCTGCTCTCCCCTCACTCATACGCTCACAGCTCTTATGTCAGATCAATAGCAAAGCATCTTGGTGAAAAGAGGGGGGCTATTTGGAGGACAGGAAAAATTTAATTATGCCTCTTCTTCTTCTGTTGCCATCTTCCTGTGTTTTCCTTCCTTCTTTTCGCATTGATCTATAAAAGGCTGAGTTTAGCTGCAGGTCTCAGAATAGCTGACCCTGCTTTTGCAGATATGTAAACCTGCATATTAGGCAAATACTGATAGACATTTTCTTATTATATCATCTTGCTGGGGTATAGTGTGCACTTACGAGGAGGTTCATCAGTGGGTACAAGGCAGATGATGGAAAAAGATGTAGTATTTAATCTCCTGGGATTCATAGAAATATCACAGCCAAACTTAAAGAGCTGCAGAGGTATGTGAGAAGGGACAGGGGTTAAAGTGCAGGAGTGCTCTGTGTTATAAATTTTTCCTTCTATACTTGAAAATAGCTTATTAAAGCTATGTTGTGTTTACTCACACAACTGTTTTGTTCATCAAGAAGTCAGTTGGTTTGACTCACTGTTACTACACCGTCTCTTCTGTGCGGGTTTTTAACGCCCAGCATCTCTTGAGGGGGCGTCAGATGACACCTTTACCCTGAACAGGTTCAACAGGCCATCCATCACACAAGGACTGCAGCTATTGCCGGGTACGCAAGGGGCTGAGCCAGCATTTCTGGGAGAAGGACATGTGAGAATTGATTTGTGTTTTGGCTGAAATGCATGAATGCCTTTCATTTTACAGAGGTCGATACCTTTACAGAATACAGTGCGTTTTAAATGTTTTCACACCCTTTGAATTGTTCTACCATTTTTCATGATGCCATTATTATCTTCCATCTATTTTATTGGGATTGTATAATAGATCAACATAAATGGGTGCATGATTGGGAATTGTAAGGAGAGAATACATGGTTTTCAAATACTTTTCAAATAAAAATATGAAAAACGTAGGATTTTGTATTCAGCCAACCTGAGTCAATACTTGTAGAATCACCTTTAGCTGCGATTTAAGTTCTAGTTGTAGTTTTTATGCCTCTTTAAGCTTTGCTCATCTGGAGACTGAAATGTTTGCCCATTCTTCTTTGCCAAATAGCTCAAGCTCACCCAGATCGGATCACCTGACCAGCAATTTCCACAGATTCTTGGTTTGTTCTACATCAGTACTTCGACTGGGCCATTTTAACATGCACCAATCTAAACCATTCTATTGCAGCTCTGATTGTATGTTCAAGGTTTTTCTTCTGCTGGATAGTGAAACCCCCAACAGTCTCTAGTTTATTATAGCCCCAAACCGGATTTTTGTCCAGGATTGTCCTGTATTCAGCTCCACGCATCTTTTCATCAAATCGCACCAACTTCCAGTCCGTGCTGGAGTTATTGCCATGTTTTAACTTGGAGATGATATGTTCAGGTTGTTTTGAAGTGTTGACGTTCAATCACACATTGTGTTTTGCATCTAAATCAAAACACTCCATTTGATCTCAGCTAATGAGAGCATCTTCCTCCATGTTTGCTACGGCCATCATTTGTCAGGATCTGTGCCTTGTCTGTTTGTTTGGTGCTTTTACTGTACTTAGCCCCCAGATGGCGTGGATCCTGGAGGAGAGGTGACAGGTGTTCTCTATTCCCTTGATTACTTGCTGAGGAGTATTTAAGGAGAAGGCTGCCAGCAACTCACTGCCAGAGTGTTGCCCTTAGTGGATTACCTGAACATAACCTTGCCTTCCGTGTGGAACTCTGCCTGGATTATCCATTTCTGGAAAGAAGCGATCCAGTTCCATGAACAAAGACTCAAGCCTCTCGTTACTTCGTTGGACCACACCGGTTGGCAGCCTCCTGAATTTTTCGCTCCCTTGATCTCCATTCAAGAACCCTGTCCACCCTCCTCCTTCCACTGCACCTACTTCTGAAACCCATGGTCCAACTTATCATCCTGGCACACCATTATCCACCATCACCTGTCTCACGGGTAAACAACCACTTCGTTTCCAGTACTTCTGGAAAAACAATATGACAATTTGCAAACAGGGTGGAGCAGGCTTTCTTTCAACAGTGTCTTTCTTCTTAGAATTCTTATATTAAAGCCAGATTTGTGGAGTGCAGTCTATCTAAGGTGTCTCCCACCTGATCTGTTGGTCCCCGCACCTCTTCCAGATGGGCCTCTTGCCTGCGTCTGATGATTGCTCTTCTTACCTGCCCTGTCAGTGTAGGTGGGCAGCCATTTTCAGATGATGAATTGAACAATACCCATGTTAGATGTTTAAAGTGTATGATTGTTTTGTAACCTAACCCTGCTTTAAAGGTCTCCACAACTTCCTCCCTGAACTGTTTGTTGTGTTTCCCAGTCGTCTTTATGCTGTTTGTTCACTAATGTTACCTTTGAGGCCTTCACAGAACAGCTTGATTTATACTAAGATTAAATTCCACATTTTATTTAGGTGCCTCAGAGTGAAGGGGACTGAATACAAATGCAGACCACATTTTTTTTTAATATATTCTTATGTATGAAAAAATACAAATAAAAGTCTGTCTACAGTGGGTGTTTGGGATGATACTTAAAGAGATGGAGCTGATCACAAGCTAACCAAATGAAGCATGCTCCACCACATCCAGACCATCTAATTCACGATGACATCGCCATCATCTCAACAGCTGGCATGTAAACTTCTCCTTTGAAAGGCAAACAACGAACACAACTTCTTTCTTTTTCTCCATATTTTTATATTCACAAACACATTGACCTTTTATTTGACATAAATGTAGGAACAAAAATCCTTGTTTATTTACCTGATACTGACTACTTAGATAATTATCCAGTCAGGTTAAGTTCTGACAGCAGCTGAGAGATTTTTTTAGTCCATTATTCGATCTGACACCGAAGTAGAGCACCAGAATGATAATTATGACTCCTGACGGAGAGGAAAAAAGCAAAGAGGCTGAAAGAGTAAAAGACACAAGACCTCATTAAGTGTACATTAAAGCAAGTGTGTGCAAGGAGGTGATCATGATCCAGTCATTTTTGAATGCGTCAGTGGGTGTGTGCCGGTCAGAACAGCTCTCGCAAGCCCCTGGGAGGGTTAAGTAAGGAAACAGAAGAGATTAAGGTGGGGAATTCTCATCAAAACCTTCCAAATCAGGAAAAGTGTCGACACGAGCCGTCCTGCGAGGGGACAGAGGGGAACAGAGGCAGAGGAGGTGTGTGTGAGTCCTTGGCTGAAAGATAAAGTGGTTGGACTAAGTGGTAGACGAATGTAAACTAAAATAGTTCAATGAATGATGTTTACTTTAATATTGCTAACAGTTGTTAGATACCGGTGTTTGAAGAAAGGGGTTAGAAGCTAGTGACAAAATATAGGGGGGGGGGGGGGGGGGGGGGGGGGGTGG
>JAHUTJ010067401.1:0-16282 GCA_036250325.1 Characodon lateralis
CAGGACAGAGTGAATGATGGCAGTGTAGAAGATGACCAGCAGCTCCTGTGGAAGGTTGAACTTCTTGAGTTGCCTCAGGAAGTACAGTCTCTGCTGGGCCTTCATTCGAATGTAGATTTAATTTCCCAGAACAATACAAGGATTCTGAGAAAAAGAAATAATCAACTTTCTTTTGTTAGTAATACTACTGCAGAGTGTGGACTATGGAACGCCAAGTGCTCAAAATTAAATAAATAAATGAAACATTATTAAATAAGTATCTACATCAATAACTAATAGATAAACATATAATGTGACAATAAAATTGTGAAATAATTGAATTTATATTAAATTCTCAGCTCATTATTATGAAATATATCTCATTTTCCTTTTAAAATCAGCTTTGTAATATAAAATATTTTTATATTACATTTTTACCCAATAATTGAAATTATTGTTGAGGCTATTTTTATGTAATTCCATCATTTTTTTTATTTCAAAATGTCATTTTTTTTAAAGTCAGTTTTCATTTCAAAAAGCCAGCTTTTATTTTAAAAGAGTCATTTCTCCCCATGGCTTTATTTCATAATGCCAATTTTCAGCTGAATGACTGTCGACCAATCAGCGTCAACGGGCTGGACTTGCACCCTCATTGGCTGATCTTTACATAGTTCTATTTTGTAAGCTATCGCTAGTGGGTTTATCCCTTCGCGTGCAGCCATTTTCTCCCCGCTAGAAGGAATTCCCCATAGTGGACCAATGCTCACAGGAAGAAGCATTGGACATATTCAATGCTGGCTGGGGAATTGGAAGATTCCGCCTCCGAAACAGTGACGCCCTGTTTCCCTTGATTGACAGGCCAAGCCATTCAGTTGAAAAGTGGCATTGTGAAAAAAATACATCATGGGGAGAAATTACCCTTTTAAAATTAATGTATGTATGTATAATGTAACTTTATAATGAACCTATTTTGCCATAAGTTAAAGACAGTGCTGAATATTTAAACACAAGTATAATGCCTAATAGCTACCGACAGATGCATCAGCATGATGCGAAAGGATAGTTTTGATTTTGAGGCACTGGGGTAGGATTCAGTAAATTTATACTTCTTCCTACCCCATTTCAAGCATAACATTGAGCTATTATGCTGTGAATAGTGTAAAATCTCTGTTAATTATATGTTGATTTATTTTTCTGTTTCTTTTACTCTTTTATTTTCTAACCATTTTCAAAATAAATTAATAAACTAAAATAACATTTAAAATATTTTTTATAAACATAAAGCTTTTAAAATCAATACTTACGCTCATGTACATATGTTAGAAGTGCATAAATTATTTCCAGTTACAATACTGTTTACTGTATGTTTGCTTGACCTCCAAATGGCACAGCAGCCAGGTGGAAAATAAAACTAGAACAATAAAACTTATGTAAAAACAAGAAGTTTCACTTTTACAGAACCATTAACTAACTGTCTGTCTGTCTGTCTGTCTGTCTGTCTGTCTGTCTGTCTGTGTCTGGTTCGTTCTGGTTTAAAACAAGCTTGTTCTTCATTCAGTAAAGTAATCAGCAGTGGGTAGAGTAGCCAGAAACCTTACTTCACTAAGAGCTGTTTTTCTTCAAAAATATATTGATCAAGTAAAAGTGAAAAGTCTGCTACAGTAAAACTACTCCTAAAAGTGAATTATTTTCCAAGTGGTACTGAAGTAAATGTAACTAGTTACTACCCACCTCTGCTAAGATGCTAAAATTAAATATCCGGTTATTCTTATAATAATTGAGTTTATTAAACAGAAAAGCAACAATTATTCCAACCACGGCTAAAATAATGTACCCTATAATGCAACGTTTTGATCACTACAATTGTTTTAATGTTATGTAAGATGTTTAGATTGTAGTGTAAAGCAGTCTGGGGTCGCTGGGGACTTGATAAAGCGCTATACAAGTGCATGCCATTTACCATTTACCATTATTTATTAGTGTTATTAGATGTTAATGCATTGTTATTTAAATATAAGTAAAATATAGAATAAATACAACTTAATTTAGTTGCCTGTTACACAAATTATTAAACAATTTCCCCTTTCTTCTTCTCTTTATAGTATAAAACAGGCATTATTATTAATAAGCTGATATTTGATGGTTAATTAGTTGGGCTATCTGCTCTGGTGCCCAACAGACATTCTGCTCATAGCTTGAGCAAATTAACCTTAACCACATTGATGTTTTTTGTGTGTTTTGCCATATCCAGAAATGTTTCCAATCAAGTGACTTTGTCTTGTAAGCAAGGAAAAGGTCTAGAAGCCTTCTTTTAGCCAGCTGTCCAGCAGTGCAGGTGGAGAAGGGGCAGCGGTGTTCAGCCAGAGAAAACTCCAGTTTCTCCACAACTTTCTCTGGCATCTCTTCAAAAGGACTTTAAACTGTAGGAATGCTGTGATGAAACATTTTAGCGAATTAAAAAAACGTATAAGTTGCCTAAATTTTACTCAGCCTGGTAGTAATATTTATCTGATGGTGCATCAAACCAGTTATTGCACATGTAAAAAGCTTGATATCAGGCATTTTTGGTTATAAAAAGAGTGGAAGTACAATATTCAAAAAAATGAATACCCTTTACCAGTCACGCATGATTGCGTAGGACCCAAAAGCAAGAAGCAAGTAGGAAGAATCATGTTGAACTGTATCTTTAATTGAAAGAGAGGTCAAACCTAAATGAGTAAGTAGTAGGTAATTTTTTATTTTTATAGCACCTTTTACAGATAAAAACCACAAAGTGCTTCACAAGAGTGCATAAAATATAAAACCATGAGTAAAAGAAGACATGATTAAAAATAGGAACAAATGGAGCACTGTGTGGCTCAGTTGGTAGAGCAGGTCCACCATGTGCAGAGGCTATAGTCCTCAACGCTGTTGTCCTGGGTTTGATTTCCGATCCTTGGCCATTTGCTGCATGTCTTCCCCTTCTCTCTCTCACCTCTTTCCTGTCTAACTACTGGTCAATAAAGGCAACTGGTGCCGAAAAAAATCTTAAAAAAAATAACAAAATACTAATTAAATGAAATAGATAGAAGAAATGCAATAATATGAAAAAAAAAGCTTGAGGAAAAGCTTGTTTGAATACGAATATTTTAGCAGCTTTGGGACTTGGGAGTAGATTTACGTTTGAGTAGTATGTGGCTTTAACATTTGAGTAATATAGAACGGAGCTTGACCATCCATGACTCTGAAAGTTAAAGTCAGGATTTTAAAATCATTTCTAAAATTAACAGGTAACCAGTCAAGTAAATTCAGACAATTGGAAGCATTTCTGAAGGAGCAGTAGAGCTGAATGCCATCTGCATAAAAATACCACAAAATGTATTATTGATCTGTCCAATTGGGTGAATATATAGGAAAAAAAAACTACTCAAACTCTGGGGGTTACAACAGAAAGAGTAAGGAGCATAGCAGAAAGCAGAAATGGATGTAACTGGCAAGGCACTCAGAAACTGCGAGGCATTAAGCTGTGGCTGTGATACCTGGATGAGAATCAGGTGGGTGATGACAACAGGCTGCAACTTTTGGGGGAAGGTAAGGAGTTTTACGTAAAACTGAGAAGATCTGACTGAGAAATTAAACTTAATGAATACAAGGAACAGGAATTAAATAAAAGTACAAACAGAATCTACTATAAGTAAAGCTCAAAAACAAAGACTAAAACAACATGGAATATAGAGCAGAATAAAGCAAGACTAAATAGTAAACATACCAAAACCTACAAATAAGAGTAAACACAAAGTAAAAATCATAGTGATTAATTGCACTAAGGTCTGACAAATTAAAGTTTAAGTTAAAAGCTAGTCAGTTCACTTTTACATCATGTCAATATTTGTTAACCAGTTCACAGCAGTTCTGTGTGATCTGAGGCTTTTCTTCATGGACGAATGGACTCTGCATGACACGGAACGTTCAATTAAATCTAATTTCACAAACCTATAAGTGGGGTCAGTCCTCTGTAAACTGAGGATTAACTTTAATTCTCCTATCATCTTTTTCACTGAAAAGCTCTTCCACACTTTCCACAGTATTGTTTTTCCTCTGTGAACAAGAAAAGGCAATAAAGAGTTGATGGCAAGGTTTTTCACTGTGAGCGACACACAAATACCCAGAACTAGACCAGAAAACTGTTTCCCACAATGAGATAAATTGATTCTCAGATGAGTTATACAGCTAGCTTGTTAAAGCCTATAAAATATATGAAACTATAAAAAAAAAAACTTTCATTTGAAACCCAGCTCATAATGTTCATGTAAAAACCAGAATGAAAGTCTTTAAAAGCTTATGGTTTTTGGGCCTTTGTGTCTGTGGGTTCTGTAAAATGGTTATTTTTCATTGGCACCATAATTTGTCAGAAACAAGGCTTACAGCTTTCAGTTTAATGGAAAATTTCACAATCTTTAAATATTTCAAATACTTTTTCTTCAAGAGACTCCAATTTCCCCCTTGTTTGGTTTAATTTTAAGAGACATTTTCTTGTTCTCTATATATGAAATGAACAAAACTGTAAAACAGTCAGGTGTGGTTTTGTTAGGTTAGATTTCACTATTATTTTCACAAATGATTACCGACAAAGACACACTGATGGCAGTTCTATTTATCATATTTACATCGTTCCACCTCAAATTTCACAGCTGTTGTTTTTGTAATTTTGCTAAATTAGAGATCAACTTGGATCCGAAGTGTTGTGTGACTACAAAGCATCATACCTGAAGTACATGCACAACAATTTTACTCTGTGTTCTTTGTGATTGCTAAGTTTAAACTCTGATTATCTGATCAAAATATACTCATGTTCAAGCTCTAATTAAAACACGTACTTAAAACACTAAATAGGTGTTTGTTTACCTGTTAAACCAGTATCATGACCTAAACTTTATAGAGATTTAAATCAGCTTCATGTCACATTTACATGAAATTGAGTTCAGTTTGGCTTTTTGTTGATTTGATACTCAAACAGACTAACCTTTTGATGACACTCTAATTTATTGAGATTTATCTGTACATCAAACAGCTTGGGGCTGGTGTTTTCAGCTACTAGCTCTCTAGGAATCACCTAAAATGATATTTTTCGAGCCACATTGTTATCTTTGGTATTTTTCACAAAGAAAAGAAATGGAACCACATTTTGACTTTGTTACTGGCTGTAAGAAAATCTGATTTAAAACCTGTTCATTCTTAATGTCTGACTGATTTATATATTAGAATTAAACAACTTAACCAAATAAAAATATCTGCAAAGTTATTGTAAAAGCAGCCAGAAAACAAAGAAAGAACAGGACAGACCTTCAAAAAGTCTATGAAAATATTAATTGAGAACCTTTTAAAAGTTCTGACTCCTTGGTAGGAAAACATAAAAGACTCTGGTTATGAGACGTTTTGCAGGGAACTGTACCGTTTTGTTAAGCTTGTTAATCCTGGCAAAGGAAGACAGAAAGGAAAGAAAGAGTAAGGATTTTAGTGTGTTGAAGCAGACTGCTGAAAAAGTGGAGTGTACACCCAGAAATGAGCCATCTTAGAGTAGACTCCACTCTTTCTTTCTGTTTTTGTGTGTGTTTATAACTGCAATCCCAAGCATATTTGAGTTGGAACAAGCATGAAAGTTAGTCACTAATCCAACTAGGAGAGCTAACTAAATCCAGGTGATGTTGCAAGATTAAAACAGATGATCATAATAGATTGGATTTGAATTTGACCAAGTTTTGACGAAATAACCTAAACTAAAGCACTAAGAATTGATGCTGATATGTGTGTTTGAGTTATGTTGCATTGATGTTTTGTAAAATTAAGCTATGAAGATTATAAAGCCTTCTTCACATGTACTGGCACCCCGTTAAAGATTTAAAGCTTTTAAAACAAATTAATATTTAATTGCAGTTGTATAATCTCCAACAGAAGTCAAACTGTTTATTTGACTACATTCAGGGGAGGAAAAAAGTCCCACGTTTACAAATTTTAAATAAAACTTGCATTCCCACAATTATTTGCAACTAAGAACCTACAAATTTTAATTTTATTATTTCTTATTAATGATTTATGTTATTGAGGTGAATAGCAATGAATGACTCCCTGTATCAGTGGAGTTGTATCAGTGGAGTGGATGCAACAGAGGTGTCCATTTTTATAGCCACTCTTAGGAATGGGAAACACAAGAGAACATGTCACTGAAGTAAGTCAAATATTTGTTGATCTTCTTGCTACAAGAAAATATCTACTCACCTAAACTTGCCCACAGAGTTTAAAAACATTGTATAAGAAGACAATCCCTTTTTTGCTCACTGTCTGATATTAAGTTAAACTACACTCTTCCTGCTTTACATCAAAATTATTTCTATTTCTGAGTTAAGATGGGGAATTTTTTGAGATTTTTAAAAATTATTTCTTTAACTCAGAAGTTTCTATCTTAAAAAACTAGCATGGCATTAAACAAAGATGATAATGATGATGAGGTCATGGCGTTGTAGACTTCTAATCTGGATGCAAATCGAAAGAAATAATTCAAAATAACAGGAAGAGAATTTAAGACCTCCACAGGTCCGGTTCCTCCTTGGGTACAATAACCAGATGCCCGATGTCCCACATAAATATATGCAAGAATAAACACAATAGGAATTTCTGGATATCATATTGTTCAAGTAAAATGCTTTGCAGTCCGGACAAAATGCTCTCTGGGTCTGGATTTGGATCGTAGTCCGGGGTTTGGGGACTCCTGTTGTAGGGTGTTTGAGGCAGGAGGAACTGGTGCACTTTACAAAATACATAGCATCACAAGCGAAGAACATTATGTGAAAATATTGAAGTGACAGCTCAAGACGTCAACCAGGAAGTTAAAACTTGGGGGCAAACGGGTCTTCCAAATGGACAATATCTCTAAGCATAACACCATTTTAGCTAAAAGTGGTTAAAGGACAAAGCCAGTGTTTTAGAGTGCCCATCTTTCACTGTTCTGGCATTTAGTAACTTTGTTTTGTGAAAATAGAAAATAATTTATTTATATAAATAATGTAAAATACTTTTACTAATCCTAACTGACCTAAAACAGGAAACGTTGTGAGGAAAAACTGGTTATTTGTCTCTACTTATAGTTTATATACATGTCTGCCCTATACTGTATCTACAGTCAAACTTTTTTTTTTTTAATTGTCAAACCAATAGAACTTCAAGAAGAAAAGGCTGGAAGAGTGGGCTCTGTATGAAGTGAGTTGGTAGGGAAAGAAGGAAATAGAAACAGCCATTGTTTTAATACCAAATCTGATTTTATTAGTCTGGGGAGAGAGAACATCAGTTATGGATGTGTAGGTGTGTGTTAGCAGTACCAGGACCAGGTGACTCAGTTTGACCTGACCCAGCTAGGTCAAGCTAGGTTAAAAGCAGCATTGAGACTTGGAGGCCCAGGGACACAGCACTGCTTTTGTTACCCAGCCCAAGGTGTATTCCCCCTTGGGGCAGAACGGGGGGGTGGGGGTACTACTCACTGGAGGCACAGAAACCACTCCACGGTTCGAGCACTCATTATTTAAAAGTTTATTAGCTGAACTAAAATTGTTTCTGTGTTTTTATGTATGTTTTTAATGGCTTTGCCCCCCGTTTTCTCCCTCCACCATTAAACACAATCAACTCTTTCTCTTATTAGTTTCCTTTTTAATTAACTGCACCCCATTCACTTCTTTTACCGGCTTGCCAGATGTTTAAAACTGCCTACTGTCCCATTATTTCCCTACATCCTTTACCATCTCCTTTGTTTTCAGCACATTATTTTTTCTACATCTGGTTTACATACTATATATTTCTCTCTTTGAATTTGATTGGTTATGGAGTATTTTTGAAGTCACTGCATCTGCGGTTGGATCCTCTGTCCTGTATTTACGGTTTCATTCTTCAAGGTCAATTGCTGCTGTCAATGGTGCTTCAGCGTGTGTGAACGTTGTGTGTTCCCCGCTGATTACTTGTCCATGAGCAGGATTAAAGTCACAGAACATCTGTGTAGACTCCCTGCTTCGGCGTACATGTTGGTTCTTGCATGTGTCTGCGTCCTGCCTTTAGCATCTGTGTACTTCTGATTGCAAAATGCAGCGGTTTCCAGCAAGCATATGTAATTACGTTTGAAATAACTGCATGCTTCGTCCAGATTGTGTTTGGCGTTCTTTAATCGTAAAACACTGCAGTTCTTGTGAAAACAGTCATGGGGACTCTCCCCGATGGGCCCTCGCAGTGAAGAAGAACCGCAGTGGAGCCAAGCAGCTACAGAAAATATGTCAATATGGGAAATATGACTTTAAAAACAACACTCTGGGAGCTGACTTTGTGGCTTTTGCTGAGAAATTGGAATATGTACTGTAGGTGCTTTGGTGTGTTTGTGTGGGAAGAGATGATGTGGATGGATTTTACTCTAATAATAGTCACTTAGATGAAAGTAGAGAAGAGAAGTGAAATGTTCTCTCCAGCACAGTTTTCTCAACGGTTATTAGAAACAGTTCTCATTATAATACGGTTCAAGGAAAAAACACAACATGATGGAAATAAGTTGTTATATTTCAGCTTCTGACCATTTAATCATATACCAAGACTTGGCGGCCTGTATTGCAGGGGCCAAAAACAGAAATTGTCAGCAGTAGACTGCAATGAAGAATATTTACTACAAGCTCAGATATAAAGATGCACTTCTTGTACTTTCTCATGTGCCAAATATGTCCTCACTTTGTTTGGATTCATGACCTTTACCTTAGCTGCTTTTCTAAACCTAAAACAAAACCAAAGAGAAAAAAAACAGAGGTACCATTTAACATTTCAGTTAACCAGTTAACGTAACACTCACATAAATTACATAAAGGTGACTTATTATGCTTCCCTTTAAATATTTGGGATAGGTCTATGGGCTATACAAAACATGTTGGTTACATTCTACGCACAAAATCATTCTCAGATAATGAGATTTCAGTTCCTCAGTTCCCCGTTTTTTGAGCAACTTTCAGAATGAGCTGTTTTAGGCCTCTTTCACTTTTATGCAAATTAGCTGGCCGCACCCGGCACTTCGTACGTGAAAACGCAACTGAAACTTATAAGACACAACAATAAGTACATACAGTTCTGTCATCTGCAGAATTGCCACGAACGGTAGGGACTAAATTTTAAGTCTTTCTGCAAATCTTGACGTGTACTGCTGTGAGTTCTCAAAGCAGTCTGTGGTAAAGTGATTTGCGCAAGCTAGTACTGTCTTCAGCAATGTAACTGGAACTTTTCCCTCAAAAATAAAATTAATCCAAGAATCTCTAATGACCCTGAACATAAAACAGAGCTACGATGGAATGGCTTAGAGGGAGCATATCAAAGTGCAGAAATTACTGTAGTTGAGAATCTGACAATATTTGAAAACTGATGTTCATAAATGCTCTCCATCAAAACTGACTGAAATTAGCCTTTTTCTTAAAGAGAAATGGGACTAGATGTGCAAAGCTAGTGGAGACTTGCACTTGTAATTGCAGTGAAGTTATTTCACTGCAATTACAGGTTCTAGGCTGAATACAAATGCACACCACACCTTTCAAAATTACCGCGCGATGGACTGGCAACCTGTCCAGGGTGTACACCGCCTCCTGCCCATAGACTGCAAGAGATAAGACACCAGCGTCCCTGCGACCCACTATGGAGAAAGCGGTATAGAAGATGACTGACTGACTGACTTTTCAAACTTTGATATGTAAAAACATTGAAAACAATGTAATCTATACTAGATTTGCATTGACACTAACAAAAGATTACAGTGCACCTGATTAAAATAAAACTCGGGTGCGGTGTTGGTGGTGGTGTAGGGGTTAGGCGGGTGACCCTGTGCAGAGGCTATAGTCCTCGATGCGGCTGTCCTGTGTTCAAGTCCCGGACCTGGTGACCTTTGACAAATGTCTCACCACCTCTTTCCTGTCTACCTACTATTGAAAAATAAAATAAAGGCCTCTAGTGCTGCAAATAAATATTAATGTAAAACTAAAATTGAATTACAAACAGTTAAAAATTACAATAATTGGCTAACAACTCTGCTGCCAGTACCTTACTGTAAATTCATTACAGCACATTTAAGATTGTCCTTCTATTTGAAGTTCAAGGCATTGTAGGTTTTATTAGGGCACTTTACTGATGGCATGGCACAAGGCTTCTGGTAGTACAGCTTATGTAAGACAAATGGTTTTGCAGGTCTCCCAAACAATCAGATTCATCATAGAAGATAACTTTGTACCAGTATTCTGCTGTCAGTCCATTTACTTCTTACACAACTTCAGATAAAACTTCCAAATATCTTTATCTCACTGTGTATCCAAATGCCCTCTCGCCTACCTGCTGCCAGTTTTGAGTAAGCCCTGCACTGGCGGCTACTCAGGAAAGCTTGGTGCTTGGTGAATCTTCTGAATCTTTCTTTAGTGATTAATGTCAACTATAAGGTAAATGACATTTTGTACACTTTATGTAATATAACAGCTGTTAATTATAGAGACATGGTTTATGAACAGCTATCTAATAATTTCTTACATCTGTCCTCAGTTTGAGACCGAGCCTTCATCAGAGCTGTCAGGGTTTGTCTGAGTTTACTGTTGGCCTGAGTCTATTCTGTTACTAAAATCAAAAGATTTATGTTTTAGACTGCACCCATGCCTCAATAAGAGAATGTGACCTAATTTTGTTTAAAGAAAAATGTTTTTTATTTAGCAAAATCTGGATTGTTTATTTTGAATGACTGGAGTTACTCAAAGTAAGACGTGTAAACCCATTATTCTCTAACACTGCCTCTTATCCACCCTGGGTGTTTGATTCCCATGCAGACCCAAAACAACAAGACATTCTTTGGCTAAGCTGTATTTACCGCATTTCACCACAGAGAGCTTAACCCCACCCACTCATAAATTCACTGAAGGGGGCAGGAGTTAGAGAGAAAGATGAAGGAATTGCTGCACATTAAGCATTTCTGACAGAGTTATAAGCCACAATGTGACTCCTGGGAAACAAACAAAGGAAGAAATAGGAGCAGATGTTCTCATCAGAAAGTTGTCAGCAAAGCAGATGAAAGTGGAGCTGTGTTTGGTGCGAGAATGCTAGACAGTGTGTGTTTGTTCTAGCAAAGGGTTAAAACTGCCCAAGTTGTGGCTGGCTGTTTGTGGGTTGGCTGGCTGGGGTCAGGCTGGCAAATGAAACAGAGAGACCCTTTATGATACATATTTGCTGATTGAAATCATATGGTATGCCTGAAATTACTTTACTAGATAAAAAAGGCACTACATTATTGCCCTCACTGTTACTGCTTTATGTTCTTTGTCAACACTTTCTGCATTGTTCTTACTCTTCTTTCTTGTTTTGTTCCTAACCTTTGTTTTCGCTTTTCTCCTTTAATGCTTCCCAAAACATCCCTCATATTTCACATGAGAATAAAGAAAATTCATTCTACACATTGTCAGTATATTCTGTAATTGTAATCTGTGCTGACCGTCACACAAATGACGACGTTTTGGATGCAGCAATCTCTCCTGCCTGTTTTTCTTTTCACCGACTGATGTCTGGACTGAAGCTTCCTCTAATAATTTTTAGAGTTTTGTATTTTTGTCTAAATAAAGGACTATCTAACTTAACATACAGTGCTGCAGAGCCTAAAACATTTAAGTTAATATTCTACTCCGGATGTTTGCTGAACTGCTTGGCTAATGCTAGCTAACAGGTGGATTTTATCAGACATAACTTTACAAAAACATTAAAAGTCGAACCCTTTTTAGGTGGAAAAAAGAAACGTTCTTGATGTCCAAGTAACGCATTGTGTTTAAATTCAATGAGTAAAATGGAAAAGTTTCTAAATATTTGTGATAATACAAGCTGGCTAAATTGTAAAAAAAAACAATTTTGATATAATCTTTTGTACACTATAAACATTTTACACCCTGAATCTAAAGCATAGACTAACTTTCCCCTTAAAATGAGTCCTCCAGAATTTAACATGCTCTCCTTTTCCTTCTTTCTCTACAGCATTTGGACCTGTTCAGGACATATTTTCCTGCATATCCCTCCTCAGCATTACTCTGTGGCCTGACAGAAGAGTAGCCAGCAGCTTAGAGGGGCTGAATGGCACTACCCAGTTTCAAACTCACTATACGTCCCTGACAAAAGAAGTTAAAGAGGAAGCCAAAGGATATTTACACAAAAGCTGATATGAATAAGCAGCCACACTTTTTCACAATGGCAACAAACAGAGAGCATGAAATGCGTCACATGACGGGATTCTCTCGTGCCATGTACCCCTTCACCTTTAACTCCATGAGGGGCCACTCGCCCTTTGACCTGCTGGCCAGCAGTCACCTTTTTGGACGCTTTGGAGCAGACCTTCCCAAAGAAATGGCTGCGTTGTGTAAGTAACAAAACTCATCTGTTCTTCCACACCGACGCTTCCTCAACTAAAGATGTCACATCTACTACAGTGCCAAAGAGTTCATACCACTTGAACTTTTTCACATTTGGCCCTGTTATAATCACAACTTAAAAGAGCAACTCAAAGTAGTGAATAAATGTGAAATGGAAACCTCTAAAGAAAATCCATTGCAACCCCTTGCCTTCAGACGTCACATACAATGAAAATGCTGTGTGGGGCCCAAGCTAATATTGTGCATCAAACTGCACACACTGCCCCCTAGGTTAAACACAGTGGTGGCAGCAACATGCTGAGGGGATGCTTTTCTTCAGCAAGGACAGGGAAGCTGGTCGGAGTTGATGAGAAGATAAATTGATCTAAATACAGGAAAATCCTGGAAGCAAACCTGTTGGAGGCTGCAGAAGACTTGAGACTGGGGCAAACATTTACCTTCCAGCAGAACTGACCCCAAACATTAACACAGAGAATGGCTTAATTCCAAGTATATCCATGTGTTGAAATGGCCCAGTCAAAGTCCAGACCATCTAAATTGAATAATTAGAGCTATTTTGCAAAGAAGAATGGGCAAACATTTCAGTTTCTACATGTGCAAAGCTAGTAGAGACGTACCCCAAACGAAAGGTACTTGTTTTTACGTACCACACTTGTCCTATGTTCATTGGTAAAAACAAAACAAACCGTAAACTGCACACAGAAAGGCCCTTGGACAGAGCTACCTTTTGTGAAGCAACAGCACTAACAACTGAGCCCATTTTTAAAACCACTTATCCTATTGCTTCCGCATAACTTTGTGTTGATCTATCACATAAAATCCTAATAAAAACAAAATGAGGTTATGTATATCATATCAGATTTTAATGTATAACATTAGAATTTCTGTATGTAGCACATTTGAGTTCAATGTAAGATGTTAAAATGAAGGGAGGCACAGTTAAGATGCAAGAAAATCCATTTCTTCATCCATGCACATGACAAGCCCGTGTGTCGAATTTCCATCCCCTGACCAGTTCTTTGGGGTATAAAACAGAAAAAACTCAGGGTCCTCCGGGCAAATAGGTGGTTCTAGTAACACATTTAACATTTAATTGGAAACACAGACGAGAAGAGAAGGGAAGAGAAGAGAAGAGAAGAGAAGAGAAGAGAAGAGAAGAGAAGAGAAGAGAAGAGAAGAGAAGAGAAGAGAAGAGGAAATGTTTCCATGCGGTAAACCAGACAGATGGCAGTAAGAAGGCAGGCTGGAAAAACAGTCAACATAATGTGGTCCCTGTTTGTAATTTTCTGCTTTCCGTGGACGTGCTCCAGCTCTTTATATTTGAACCAGGACTCTGCTTAAGGAGGAAAGTTTAGGCAGATGACAGAGTTTCTCATTTTGTTCTGCAGTGTTACATGGAATTCCGTTTTATACCACAGGGGGCGCTGTTGCACTTCAGATTTACTCACCTCATTTCCATTAACTAGGGACAGGAAATTATGGAGACCTGGCTAGCTATGATGGGTAAAAAAACATTATAATTAATTTTGCATCCTATTAAATCTATTTTATTTTGTCTCTGTGTTGTCTTGTTTTCTTTAGGACATCATTGGTCCATGAATACTTTATCTAAATATTTTTTCTGTCCTGCAGATGGCAGAGTGGGGAATTTTTCTGGCCATAGTTTAAAAAAGATTTATTTCTTAACAAACTTATCCTACTAGCTCCACATTTTATCTTCAAAATGGATAAGATGGACAATTATTTGTTGTTGTCATATAAATAGAGATTAGTTTATTGGTTGTTCACAATAGTAACTAGTTAAATAGTGTATCTTTAATGTTCTGCCAGTTATATTGTTCCTTTTAAAATTGTTCTGTGCTGTTTTAAAAGAAAATTCAGTGATATCTGAAATTTCAGAAGTTGTTTCTGAAATGACCGAAGTTGTTTAGGAAATTATGCTGAGTACTGAAACTTCAAGCTTGATTGAGCCACTCTTGGCAGAAGTCTTCACTGGAATGATCGTACAAACTTGGCAGGATTATTCCATTTCACTTATTTTTTTTGGCAGAAATGGACTCAGATAGGTTGGATTAGGATCATCACTGCAGGGCCCGTTCTCAAGCTTCTCCAGAGAGTCTTCTGGGTTCAGATCCGGACTCACTGAGTCAGTCCAGGACGTTTGCTCGTGTTTTTTCTTGGAGTAATGCAAAATTTCATTGTTATCGCCTGAGATACTCAGTATTCGAGGAAGGATTTATGTTTTTTAATCATTCATCTTAATCTTTCATTCTAGCAGCAGTCCCATAATAACATTTCTGATGGCATGAGGCTGTTTTTATCCTTAAGGATCCTATAGACAGCAACAATTAATTTGTGTCGGAAGTCCGCCATATATACCTTTAGAGGCTGTGGCCAAAAAAGTTAAACATCATGTAATCACATCAGAGTTAAGACAGATAAAACCAACACAGATTTGAAAAAAAATCACTGGTAATTGCACTTCACGGATTGCTTCCTTTGGACTTTTAACAGTCTTTTGCACACCGTTTCGGATCTTTTTTCATACATTACCTTAAAAAAGTGTTCACACCCCTTGAACTTTTTTAAGTTTATCACATTATAAAGTACAAACTTCAATCTATTTTAATGATACATAGTTTTATTCTTATCATTCTTTTAGAAATTAAAAAAGTGTGGCGTGCATTTGTATTCCCCATAAATCAGTGCGTTCTAAAACCCTGTTTTGCTGCAGTTACGGCTGCAAGTCTTGTGGTTGTACGTCTCACTTTTGATCAGATTGGATAAAGAACATCAGTGACCATAATTCCAGAGGTTTTTAACTGGGTCTGGACTGGACTTTGACTGGGCCATTCTAAGAGATAAATATGCATTGGAGACTCCAGCAGGTTTCCTTCTGGCATTTCCCTGTATTTAGATCCATCCATCCATCCATCCATCCATCCATCCATCCATCCATCCATCCATCCATCCATCCATCCATCCATCCATCCATCCATCCATCCATCCAACATTTTTAGCAAATGTCCAACAGGCTTAGCTGCACCTTTCAGTTAGGATCTATATCTGCAAACTGCACTCCCAACACCTGATTACAAGAGAACAACACTGACTGGTTCCTCCCCACAGATGGCTGCTGGATCTCACCTGATCACTGTGGCTCCATGGTTTCCTTGTGTTTTAATGTTTTACTTTCTGAGAAAGGAGGATTAATGGCAGTTGTAAACTTTTTCCTTTCACTTTTTCCATTTCCACAGTGGACCACCCACACCTCTCATCTAATTAGAGCTTAAAATAAAATAATACATAATAATAATAATAATATAATAATGAGATTTGTTTAGGGAGGGTCCCCTGCTGTCAGTCACATATCAGCTGTAGAGATAGCAGCTTGAGTGCAGGAGTGTGTGTACAACATGTTGATTGAGCTGCTGTTTATCTGCTGATCTGAACTCTTTTCTGAAGGGGGGGTTCTGCAGGCTACAGGCTCTCGGTGTGTAATTGCGTCTTTCAGATATCGCCTCGGGGGCTTTTACTGATACTTAGGCAGAGATAGAAGGATAACGGGGCAACATTTAAATAGATAAGGGGCACATGTTGAAAAGTGAGCCTTCTGGTATGCTAATGTTGCTAATGTATCTGAATGAAACACACAAGGAACTAACTCAAAAGTATATATCCTGAATCCTCATGGAATACAACATAATATCATTGTTTCTCTAGATTTTGTGGGCAAAGTCACAAATACGATATATACAGGTCCTTCTCAAAATATTAGCATATTGTGATAAAGTTCATTATTTTCCATAATGTCATGATGAAAATTTAACATTCATATATTTTAGATTCATTGCACACTAACTGAAATATTTCAG
>JAHUTJ010067402.1:0-16275 GCA_036250325.1 Characodon lateralis
TGAAATCCCACTTATTAAACCTGACAGGGCACACCTGTGAAGTGAAAACCATTTCAGGTGACTACCTCTTGAAGCTCATCAACAGAATGCCAAGAGTGTGCATAGCAGTAATCAAAGCAAAAGGTGGGTACTTTGAAGAACCTAGAATATAAGACATATTTTCAGTTGTTTCACACTTTTTTTGTTCAGTATATAATTCCACATGTGTTAATTCATAGTTTTGAAGCTCATTCAAAGAGTTTTCTTTATTTTCATGACTATGAATATTGTAGCTTCACACTGAAAGCATCAAAATATCATTAAATATCATTAATATCATTAAATAGCACATTCAAAGTCCAGATCATAATCTAACTCGGAGTATGTGGCAAGAATTAAAAGACATTGTTCCTAGTCTCTCAATCTGCAAAGTTGGTGCTAACAAAATTAAAGGGGCATGAATGTTTTTACAAGGCACTTCAACACAGACCCAGTACAGAGTTTCATAGTTAGAATAAGAATAGAGTCCAACATAACTTAATAAACTTAATCTATTAGTTAAAAAATATACATAGAAGTTAAAAAATACATAATCATTTATGTCTATAAATACAGAATCTTTCACACATAGCTAACTAATCAGTTATTTTAAATTTCTTACATCATTTCACCATGCTTTATTTTTAAATGCTGACTTTTAACCTCCCGTTTACATTTTTTTAAATTATTATTTTATAAACTGTTCATAGGAAGGATTACAATGCAGTTTTTGTGTTGTATTCATTATACACAGCCTCACCTATTGCAACTGTTTTCAAAAGATTAGTTTGAGTATGAGTAAAATTCTATGCTAGTCATTCAATTTGGCACAAATGGTAAACAAAGAACATTAAAAAATATTAATGTGTTTGAGGTTTTTTGTAAAAAGGATTTATTTCAGTCCTATCGTTTTCTGATTTGGGCATTGTGGGAAATGTTTTTATTTGATTTCATTTTATTTAAGCTTTGTTATGAGGTGATATCTTTATTTTTGACCACTTGCTTTATGAAACTTAGTTTGACTTTAAATGTCACATTGTAAACTACATTGCAGACAAGGTTTGAACCTGGCATATTTTATGGTGAAGGGAGAGTGGAAACCTCAGACTTTGGACAACACAGGGCAGGCCTGCATTGTAAAGTGATTCAATTGATGAACCATGTTAATTACTGGTGGATGGTTCTCTAAATCATTAAGAGCTTGGAAGCAGCTGTAAATCTATGAGTCTTTTGGTTGTTTGAGACAACCAAAGACAAATAGATGAAAAGGTTTTTTAATTAATATTTAGTTTAAAAAAAAATTTATCCAGCTACTTGTTATAACACTCACAAAGCTGTTGTACAGATAACATAGCTGGCTTAGCAGACCCACAGTTTACTCAGGCTTGTGAAATTTGGGCTGGCACTGACCAAAAATGATAACTAACAAACGTATTTGCTTAACACCATTCAATAGTGATTTACAGCTCATGTTCTTTTAGTATTTTTTACACTAATTTCCAAACAGCCCACCTCCCTACTGTCTCACTATGAGGATAAATCAATAATCAATATGTAATCTTCATAAACTTTAGTCATGATTATAATTTATGAGAATCAATCACATATCACGCTTTGTTATAGAAAAATAATCTATTCTTCTCATGCCATAAATGTCATGAATAACAATAATATAATATGATGATGTGGTATGTTTCCTTGAGTATGGAAGCAGGGTTTCTGCTTCTCTATTTTTATACTGGCAATACACTGTGGACTGCCTATGCATAGGACTTGCATATTTTGCTCACTGTAACAAAGGGAGAGAGTAAGCTTGTACACTAGGCAGGTTGTTGTTCTTGGAATGAATTGTTAGCTTGGTTGTGTTGCAGATGTTAGACATTTTTTAAAGCAAAGCCTGCAGGTGAGGTTGTAAGAGTCAGAATAGAAGTTGTCTCTGCTGCAGAAGAGTGAACCTTCTGTAAAAAAAAGCAATTATGGTGATGAAGAGAAAGGTCTTTCAGATAGGCAAGTAATTGCTTGTACTTTTGAAAGTATTTTGCTACAGAAACATTTTGCTTGTGGTAAAGGCAGTAAAAAATATATAACGTTCTTATAAATCTGCATCTAATCTGGACACTGTCGTGATTTACCTGTGTTTAGGTGTTTGAGTTTCCTTCTTGTCTGTTTCTCTGCACTTCCCTGTTTTAGTTGCTGTTATTCTAGTTCATTCATTGTAGATTAGGTTTATGGTTTATTCTTGTGCTTTGTCATATCATGCTCACCTGAGTACTCTCACCTGTTCTCAATGTGATTTCTCCTCCCTCTCCCCTGTATATCGCTGCCTGTCTTTTCTCCTCTGATTTGATGGATTCTACTATTTGCCTGGCTGCTCCATGCCAGTTAGTTTGCCTGTTTCCTTGTTCAGCCTCATCAAACGTTTCTACTTACTACAGGCACTCCCAAGCTTCTGTTAATGATTTTGTTCTACAAACAACCCAGTTCAAAAGTTCAAAACCAGCACTGTTATTACAACAGGAATGCATGAAGTTTGTCTTTGTCTGTCATGAGTGTTAAAGCTCTAAGTGCTAAGTTTTTCATGAATCATTGCTGCACAAAACAATTGAAGCGATTACAATGTTTTATCACCATGTGACTATTGATTTGCCATTATAATTATTTGTTATGTCTATTGCACAGAGACTGAAGCTTTCTCTCATGAGTCCAACAGGAAGTGTTAAATGTGATTTTGTAAAACAAACAAAATAATTTAACCTTATTTACTAAGTAAAGCAAATGGTGAAATGAAGGGCAGGAAATGTGTAAATGATCATTTATATCACTTTCTGAAAAACTGATCATGGTGCAGATGAACAAGACTCACAACCCCTTCTAGTATGAAAAAAAATAAGACAGAGACAAACAGACACAGTGGGGATATCTTTTTTCCCTTATTCTTTTTCTTTTTTTGGTGAGTCAGGGGCGAGTATTTCAAATACCCTTGTCAGATGTGGTGTGAACACAGAGCAGTGATGCGCCACACAGAGGACTTGAAATCCATTATCAAAGCCAGTCCCTCTGGGCTCTCTGCTGCTCTTAGGACAGCTAATATGCATTTACATTCAATTAAATTTAAGTCAAAGCCATTGCTTAAGTTCAGCAGCCGTTGTTTATTCTATTTTGCCTCTTTTCCCTTTCCACTTCTGCTGAGACAGAAAGGCTGTCAGTATATTCTTGTGCCATCTGAGCTCAGCAGGCTGCATATGGCGATTTAAAAAAGCTAATGCTTTTGTGCTGGTGCCTTCTTTTTTCCATTCGCTATCTGTTTTATATAGTAGAGTTGTGATTATTTATTTTTTTAAACAAGTAATATTGTGCAGTTTACCTTGCAGACTTCATTTCATTACAAATTGTTTTATTGAGGAACTGTTTTTGATGGAAGTACTTAAAAGAAAACAAAACATATTTAGTTAAAGAATATATAGATTGGTTAAAGTCAGACTTTTTAAAACAAAAAGTAGATGAAGTCTTGAAAAGAAAGGACAATACTGTGACCCCTTGGAATGCCCTGTGGTATAGCACCAGATCCATTCGGTGCTGCAAGGTTTGAGAGATCCACCTTGTTGTGACTCATCCCTGTGGATGCTCAGTGGGGAATTTGCTTTTTGTTGAGATCATTCAGCCATCGCTGAACAGTGTGTTGGTGTGTAAGATACATTATCATGCTAAAGTAGTGTGTGTGTGTGTGTGTGTGTGTGTGGGGGGGGGGGGGGGGGTTATTAGTGTCAATAATAACTTTTGTTTGCAGTACTTTTAATTTGAAGTTAAAGGGCAAGATTTTAATGACATCAGTGCTCCTTGCAAGATTGGCCAAGATTGGCTAAAATAAACATTACTTGGATGGGCTTTGCTGTTTTGCATTAAAAAAAAAACTTTGTTCTCATAGGAATAAAGTTTTTTAAAAGAATTTTTTTTCACAGGCTTTGTAACATTTTGAACACCTGCAGGGCCGGTCTGGCCATCTGGAACTCTCCCAGGAGGCCTACGTGCCTTTTGGGCAGAACAACTGTTTTATTGTTTAACCAGCCAACAAAACAGGTAGGCAGATTTTCATTTTTTCCTTTTTTTCTGACAATGAGCTGGTCCCAGTCAAACCTTTAACCTCTTGGGCTTTATTAAACTGCACACCTGCAAAAACAAAAAAGTTACAGCAAGCAAAAATGGATGACACACAAAGCTATGAAGGCAGAAAAATTACAACTCACAAATTGATGGGCCCTTCAGGCAGAGGATGCAAAATATGTAAAGCCCAACCTTCTTCATTGTGGTGGTGGCAGTAGCAGTGATTAGAATCAATGAAGACATTCAGGGCAAGAGGGAGAACAAAACTTGCAGGAGGCAAAAGCTAAAAATGAGCAATGCAATAATATCATTGTGTTTCATATTAGTTTTAATTTCAATTTAACCCACAAAGGAAGTAAATAGAACTTTCATTCATAGACACGGTTAGTGGAGAACCAACCATCCATCTATCCATTTTCTATACCGGCTTCCTCCATACTGGGTCGCAGCTGGTGTACCCTGCGAGAGGCAGGGTACACCCTGGAGAGGTTGCCAGTTCATCGCAGGGCAACACAGAGACACACAGGACAAACAACCATTCACACACCCATTCACATCTAAGGGAAATTTAGAGAGATTAACCTAACAGTCATGTTTTTGGACTGTGGGAGGAAGCCAGAGTACCTGGAGAGAACCCACGCATGCACGGGGAGAACATTCAAACTCCATGCAGAAAGACCCTGAGCCAGGAATCAAACCGAAGACCTTCTTGCTGCAATGCAACAGTGCTACCAACTGTGCCACCGTGCAGCCCATAAAAAGCATCAAAGTCAAAGAAAAATGTATTTGTCTCCCTTGGCAGAAATTTGCTTTGGTAAGAGGGCATTGCCAAAGCGGCACACATTGCACTCATCCATAACTAGCAGAGCTCCCCCTCTTCCGCCAGCAGAGCAGCAGCAGCACCAGCACCACCACTAAAGTAAAACTTTCATGGAAACTTGTGATTGGCAAGCTTATTGTTTTATCTACTTACCATTTACAACTTCTCAATGAGCCTGACTCTAAACACATCCAATGATTTTTGGTGTGAAATGAGTACAATATTCATGGTTTTATTTTATGGCAGAGAGGGGGAGAAAAGAATAAAATTGCAGTTCCGTCCATGTGCTTTATTGAATATTATAACGAATAAATAAAGTCACATTGTAATTGCTGTAGGTAGTCATAGACAGCAAGCATAGTCAGATAGCAGGGTTTACAACAATAAAAGCCAACTTCCTCATTTGGTGTTTTTCCCTTGCAAGAAAGCAACAACTCATTGTTTGACTTTTGATGGTTTTCTTGAAAAGTAATCTTACAAATTTAGATTTTTTTTTTTTGGCTGAGATTTTAGTGCATTTCACTCTGTTATGGTTTTTATTTCATTGCAGAACCAATAAAAGAGTAACATGCAGAAAACAAATATTTTTTTGTTGTTTTTTTATTGTGCCATGTCTCATGCTGCCTCTATTGAAGCACCAAACCAGACAATAACTTTGACCTTTCAAACTCAATATGTTGATGACGATTCAGAGAAGACAGCGTATTGTTTTTCATCTTTTTTATACTTTCCTGGAGTGCTGTAGTTTACGTGTTGTACACTCCAGAAGTAAAGAATGGAATGATGTGGAGAGATTTCTGGTTTGCTTTGTCTGTCGTGCATAAAGAGTCAGCATGGAGGTAAAATATCGTACCCACACAGTGTGCATTTTATGCAACCCTTTGTCCCCTTATCCCTGCAATGCCCTTCCTGTGTGTGTCTCTACAGTTCTGTGTTACTAACAACGAAGCATCATGACTCCCGCTGCGCTGCTGCAGACCACTGCTTACTTTACATCGTTACTATTAAATTTCAGTTATTTTGACTTCAGAGCAAATGCATGGGAACATTTTGAGATGTTTATTGTATTTTAGATTAAGAGTTTCTTTTAAAGTATTGCAAATATGGACAAGACACTGTTGAAATCAAATAAGGTAATAAAGAATTATTGCAAAACAGCTTTAAGAGGGACTAGGTGCAATAATGTGGGTTCCAACAATTCAGTGGCAATAAAAGTACAGTAGGAGCCGTTTATTTAAATCATCTTGGTATGGCTCGTTTATAAAATCAAGTGAGTATTAGACAGATTGACCACATAACAGGGTATATAACAGTCACTTCTAAATGCCTATGGCTTCCAAGCTGAGTTAAGAGGCACAATGCAGTGAAGCTGCAGCACAAAGCTATTATTCACTCCCATAACCATCTGTGCTATATTCACCACTAAATAAAGGAGGGTGATACAGAAACCAGGAATTGTAGAGGTCTGACTTTTTTTTCTATTCAGTTCTTCAAACATTTCCTTCCAGTTCACAGCATGACATACATACCAACAACAGGAGGAAGAGCCCCCTGATCTAAACTACCTGGCTTTTAAAGCATTGGCTCCTACCTGGACTAATTAAGGGGTGGAGACAACATTTACATTTCCAGATAGAAAAACATTTGTACTAAACTATATTCCTAGAAAAATATTTACATAATTACAAGANACTACCTGGCTTTTAAAGCATTGGCTCCTACCTGGACTAATTAAGGGGTGGAGACAACATTTACATTTCCAGATAGAAAAACATTTGTACTAAACTATATTCCTAGAAAAATATTCACATAATTACAAGAAACAACTTCAAAACTAAAACAAAAACAATCTGGGCCCAATCAAAATCCAGAAAACATCTCCCCTCTCTCTCAAACAATGGATTTTCCCAGTGAGGCTGATTGAAAACACCAAGTCCTTGTCAGCACTGCTCATGGGCACGCTTCCATGGCAACACAAGACCAGGTGACCTCCAAGAGAAGAGAGAATGATTAAAACAAAATATTAAATAAAGCAAATAACTTCCTCCCAACAAAAGCAATACATTTACCAACTAAATAAGAATATTGGAAGTACAAAGAACAGCACCTGTTAGGGAGGGGGTAAATCCCTCACACTTCCCTCTCCTTCAGGAGACTCGCTGTGGTTCACAGCGAGACAAAAAGTCTGTGACTGTGTTCTCTTTTCCTGGAATGTAGCCTATCTTAAATCGGTAAGGTTGAAGAGACAGAAACCATCGTGTTATGCGACTGTTTGTGGCTTTTCGTCTGCTGCTTTGGACCCATAATTAGCGCCTATCTGGACATCAGCGTCGTATCCCACTCCTGATGCCAAGTGTTGGTTTGAGATGAAAGAAAATCAGACAGAAACCAGGAATTGTAGAGGTTTGACCTTTTTTTCTATTCAGTTCTTCAAACATTTCCTTCCAGTTCACAGCATGACATACATACCAACAACAGGAGGAAGAGCCCCCCTGATCTAAACTACCTGGCTTTTAAAGCATTGGCTCCTACCTGGACTAATTAAAGGGTGGAGACAACATTTACATTTCCAGATAGAAAAACATTTGTACTAAATTATATTTCTAGAAAAATATTCACATAATTACCAGAAACAACTTCAAAACTAAATCAAAAACAATCTGGGCCCAATCAAAATCCAGAAAACATCTCCCCTCTCTCTCAAACAATGGATTTTCCCAGTGAGGCTGATTGAAAACACCAAGTCCTTGTCAGCACTGCTCATGGGCACGCTTNATTAAAACAAAATATTAAATAAAGCAAATAACTTCCTCCCAACAAAAGCAATACATTTACCAACTAAATAAGAATATTGGAAGTACAAAAAACAGCACCTGTTAGGGAGGGGGTAAATCCCTCACACTTCCCTCCCCTTCAGGAGACTCGCTGTGAGACAAAAAGTCTGCGACTGTGTTCTCTTTTCCTGGAATGTAGCCTATATTAAATCGGTAAGGTTGAAGAGACAGAAACCATCGTGTTAGGCGACTGTTTGTGTCTTCCATGGCTTCCAACCATTTCAGTGCCCGATGGTCAGTCTCCAGAGTGAACTCTCACCCCAAAAGATAATATCTGAGAGAGTCAATCGTCCATTTGATAGCCAGACACTCCAGTTCCACCGCCGAATATATGGTCTCTCGCGGAAACAACTTCCTACTAATGTAGGTGACTGGTTTCTTCTCTGCTTCTCCCTGCAAAAGAACCCCACCAATTCCCCTGGCAGATGCATCAGTCTGAACGATGAAGGGTAAAGTGAAGTTTGGCCTCTGCAGTACAGGTTCTTGACACAGTGCCTGCTTCAAATCCTGGAAGGCCTTCTCCTGTGCTTCTACCCCACACAATTTTTGCTTTTATTCTAGTGAGATCAGAAAGAGGAGCGGTTCTAGCAGAAAAGTTCCTGATAAAGCGACGATACCAACCTACCAGGCCTAAAAAGGACCTGACTTGTCTCCTTGTTGTTGGTTTATCTGCTGCCTTGATTGCCCCCACCTTGTCTTTCACTGGCCTTATGATTCCTCCACACAGGATATGGCCTAAATATTGGAGCTCCTTCTTTGCCAATGAACATTTCTTGGGATGAATAGTCAGGCCGGCTTGCTTGATGGTCTGCAGCACCCGTCTCAGATGAATTAGATGTTCTTGCCATGAGTTGCTGTAAATGACAATATCGTCAAGGTAAGCTGCAGTAAATGACTCCATACCTGACAGCACCTTACTCATCAGTCTTTGAAATGTGGCGGGTGTGCCATGAAGTCCAAATGGGATCTTTGTAAACTGCCATAATCCCTGCGGGGTCCTGAAGGCAGTGACAGGCTTAGAAGCATCTGTTAGAGGAACCTGCCAATATCCCTTGCAAAGATCTAAGGTACTTATATATTTAGCCTGGCCAATACATTCAATGAGAACATTCAACCTTGGTAATGGGAAGGTATCAAAATCTGATTGAGCATTTACCTTTCTAAAGTCAATACAAAAACGGATGCTCCCATCCTTCTTGATTACCAAAACCACCGGGTTGCTCCATTCACTGGTGGAGGGTTCAAGCTTCAACATGACCTCAATTTCCTCCTTCAACACAGGAGACATCTTCTCTGGGATACAACACATTTGTTGCCGAATGGGGACACTGGTCTTCAGACGAATATCATGTTCCACCAAGACTGTTGAACCTGGTTGTTCTTTGAAGAGATCTGAAGGAGTAATGGCCTCCAACTCCTGTTGCTGGGTGAGGGTGAGATGAGAGAGGTCAAGTGAAATAACAGAATCTTTTACAGATGGCATCTCAGCCTCATCATCATCTTCCTCTTCCACAGCACGCACAAAGCACTGCTGACTAAGGGGCAGAGCCCGGGATTTCCACTCCTTAAGCAGATTGATATGAAAGGTTTGCTTTGGGTTCCTTCTCTCAGGCATCTCAATCTCATAGGTGGTACCACTTAGCTTCTTTACCACAGTGTATGGCCCCTGCCATTTTGCTAAAGGTTTATTGTCAGATGTTGGAAGTAATAAAAGAACCTTCTGACCTGGTTTGAAGGATCTGCACCTGGCCGTTTTATCATACCAGGTTTGTTGCTGCTGTTGAACCTTCCCCAGGTGCCTTCTGACGAGGGTGGTTGTCTCCTCCATCATCTGTCTCATATTTAAAATATAGCTGATGACATTGGTTGACTGATCCCTCATGCCAACCCAGGACTCTTGAAGAACATCCAGAGGACCCCTCAGCTGCCTGCCGTACAGAAGTTCAAATGGAGAAAAGCCAGTGGATGCCTGCGGAACTTCACGATAAGCAAACCGAAGATAGGGTAATCACTTATCCCAGTCTTTGCCATTGACAGAAATAAACTTCTTCAACATACTCTTTAATGTCCTGTTGTAGCTCTCCACCAGCCCATCAGTCTGTGGGTGGTAGGGAGTGGTCCGAATACCCTTTATGCCCAACAATCTGTAGACCTGCTTAAGATTGTTTGACAAAAAGTTAGTACCTTGGTCAGTAAGTACTTCTGATGGAATCCCCACCCTAGAGAACAACTGGAGTAAAGCATAGGCTATCTGTTTAGCTGTTATATCTCTAAGGGGGAAAGCCTCTGGATAGTGCGTGCTATAGTCGCATACCACCAGGATAAACCGATTTCCTGCTTGGGTCCGTTCAAGTGGTCCCACAATGTCCATACCTATCCTGCTGAAAGGAACATCAATAATAGGTAAGGACTGCAGTGGATATTTTGGGACACTTTTCCTCACTTTAACCTCACTCTCAAAAGGAAGATTAACATTAAAGGACAGTTCTTGCAGAAGATTTAGTTCATCAGTAGTCTCAGAGTTTATTTGCTGGCCTGACTCCACAGCCTCAGGTATAGGTTCAGAATCCCTATCCCCAGCTAATTGTTTAGCTTGTGTTTGTGATCTGGTTACAACATACACTGGCTTACAAGCCTGGATCAGTTCTGGTAAGACTGGAACATCCTGACCCAAAATAACTTTATGTGCAAGACCTTCCACTACATCAACACTTAAAAGATAAGTTTGGTTTGCCACCTCTAGATAGACTGCAGCCATGGGGTAAGTTTTGCGATCACCATGCACACAGAAAATATCAAGGCTTGGCCCCCTAAGTTGCATTGCTTTCCCAAAATAGAAGGGTGGAATAAGGTCTGTACCCTTCCTGTATCCACAAGAGCAATGGATGGCTTTCCATTTACTCTAACCTCCATGACTTGTTTCTTACCTTCAAATTGGTCTTCTGCAAACCCTGGCCTTGGTACATTGCAAAAATATGCTGATTTGGCTTTTCTCAATGGGCAGTCTGGTTTTATATGCCCCTCTTGACCACAGAAATAGCAGACAATCGGTTTTGCTTCCGACTTAGGCTTAGATGAGAATGTTTTCTCCCTTTGTTTCTCTACACCTGTCATCTGACCTGGACCATCACCCAAACCAAATCCCACAGACTTACCCTGCATTAAGCTGGACTTCTGTTTAAAGTTGTGTCGGAAGGTTTTTGGTCCCAGTCTTGCAGCCAGGAAGTTTTCAAGAAGCTCTGCTGCTTCTTGTGCCGATGCTGGGTTCCTCTCTTTTACCTGTATTCTCTGCTCTGGTGACAAAGAACTGTAGAACTGTTCCAGGATGAGAATCTCCCCAATCTCATCCTTTCCTCTCCCCTGAGGTTGCATCCACTTCAGGTAAAGGTCTTTCAGACGGTTATAGAACTCACGTGGGGTTTCATTCACACGGACCTCCGGCTCTCTAAATCGTTGTCAGTACATTTCCTCATTAATCTCATACTTTGTCAAGATGGCTGCCTTTACTTCAGCATAATCATAGGAATCCTCTGCAGCCATGGCCACATATGCTGCTCGGGCCCTACCGGTGAGATGAGGTACCAACCTTACTGCTCAGTCCCTCTCGGGCCACCGCTATGCCGTCGCTAACCTTTCAAAGGTGGTCAGGTATTGTTCAATAGGTATTGTTCAATGTCATCTCCCTCCTCAAACACTGGAATATCCGATTGAGTCCATGTTCTTTGTACTGTCTCACCTCTAGATTGATGCTGAGAAGCTGGCTCTACATCTGCTTCTGAAGAGGGGCCGGTTTGAGCTTCAGCTTCAGTCTTCTGCTGCTTCCCCAGATCATCTCTCAGATTGTCAACTTCAACTTGTATCTGGTGCCATCTCCTTTCTTGCTTACTCTTTTCTTTGTCCCATCTTTCAGCAAAGTCACTCTGGAACTGAAGACATCTTTCCAGCATGCCAGCAATGTTGTTCATGTCCACAGATGCTTTTTCATCACTGGACCGACCTGTAGCTCCTTCCTGCTCTGCCTCCTCCACTGGCGCTGCTTCTGCCACTTTGAGGCTTTTCGCCTGCTGCTTTGGACCCATAATTAGCACCTATCTGGACATCAGCGTCGCATCCCACTCCTGATGCCAAGTGTTGGTTTGCGATGAAAAAAAAATCAGACAGAAACCAGGAATTGTAGAGGTCTGACTTTTTTTTCTATTCAGTTCTTCAAACATTTCCTTCCAGTTCACAGCATGACATACATACCATCAACAGGAGGAAGAGCCCCCCTGATCTAAACTACCTGGCTTTTAAAGCAATGGATTTTCCCAGTGAGGCTGATTGAAAACACCAAGTCCTTGTCAGCACTGCTCATGGGCACGCTTCCATGGCAACACAAGACCATGTGACCTCCAAGAGAAGAGAGAATGATTAAAACAAAATATTAAATAAAGCAAATAACTTCCTCCCAACAAAAGCAATACATTTACCAACTAAATAAGAATATTGGAAGTACAAAAAACAGCACCTGTTAGGGAGGGGGTAAATCCCTCACACCCTGAATTTCAAGTAAATGCAAACGTTTGGACCTTTTCACTTCCCGTTGTCTCCATGGTGATGCCACATAAACTCTCTAACACATCTGGAAACATCTGAAATTTGACCAGCGCTGTCAGACTGTATCATTTTTCAGGGCAGACATGAAAACAGCATCCTGTAACGCTGTTTCTGAATCACTGAGCTTCCATCACTGCTGCTCAGGAAATTCCAATCATTCCTCTGTGAGTCCTCCTATCACTGCTCCTGTTTGAGGAAATGGAGCCTCTCTCTCTCTCCTCCTCCCATGCTCCCTGTCAACACTGTGTCTGTTTTCCACCCCTCACCTCTGACCCTCAGTCGGCCTTAATAACAGGAAGTGATTGACTCCCTGCTGGGATGGGAAGATGAACAAGGAGGAAGGTGGTTTAAGGGCTTGAAGGAACTTTGAATGTTTAACTCTGACTCCAAGTCACAGAGGTATTAATCTGTTTTTAATGACCATCCTCTGTCTGCAGAAGTTGCTCTGCTTGTTTGAACCAAAACTTTACCCAAGATTCACAGATTTTCAGCTCAGAAATGAAGAAAACTCAAAACAAGGTCAACTGCTTCTCAAATGATTTTTAATTGTTGATCTCCATCTGCAGCGCCCCCTGCTGTGTGTTCCAATGAGGTTTTAAAAAGAATGGAAAAGGTCAACATTTACTTCAGAAATTTCAAACATGAAAATATGAAAAAAATTAAGATGTAGTTTATTTTTCTAGACTTCTCTGGGTTTTCTAGCTGACATGGTAACAGTGATGTCATCTGTGAATGATCAGTAGGTTGGGTTAAAGGTTACTGATGATGTCATGGGCATAAATGGGATTCTTTGTAGAAGTTATGGTTTTTCATGCTGTTTGGAGCAGACAGATAATGAAGCCTGAAAACGGATCATGACCTGTGCAGCGATGCAACAGGCCAGAAATCCTCCCATCCTTGTAGAGCAATTCCACCACTGACACTGTAAGGCAACCAGTCCCATCACACCGTTTACCAGGACAGGACACCTAAAAAATAAAATAAAACTATTAAAATGAATACTGTGGGGACTGTATTTGCCTTCCTCTGTTCTGGTCTACTTATTTGATGGTGGTCAAGAGGAACCCCTCCCCTTTAACACAAATAAATCTCCAACAGGACCAGAACCAGGATAAGTGGCATCGATCTGTTGGTGGCAGAGAGGAAAATACGGAGTCACAAACAAACATTAAGCAAGCCAACTTCTTTCTCGCTCCAACCTGTGAACAAAATTCTCAAGGATCTCATAGAGTCGGAACCAGAACTTTATCCAGAATGCAGGAGAGGAAGAGGGGAATCAGGATCGGGACACAAATTAAGCTCAGACTCAGATCAGGCATCCTCTAACAGCACACTGAGCAAACACATTATGGACGAGTTCCTGAAGAAATCTGAAAACAAGTCCAAAACATTCTGATTTGAAAATGCCATCAGACGGTTCCCGTCAACTTTCTTTGCTCTTAATCTCCTTTGACAAGAAAACAATCTGAAACAAATTCTGTCGATGCTACAAAAGGAATCTGACTCCAGAATCTCCTGGAGGGACAGGATCCTGAGGTGTGTTTGACAGGCTGGAAGAGGAATTAGATGTTTGGGGGTTTTCTGCATGGCCCGAAGTAAATGAGCTCCATATGTGTTTAAAAGTACAGAATATCCAGCACTGCAACTCCTGGTTCACTCCTCTGACATTTGAGATGAATGTTGAGCTCATCTGCAGGAGGATCTGGGCCTTCAGGCTGGAACATGAGGAGCTACAGCCTGGATTCTTTATGTTTGGGCTCACTGTAACGCGAGACTCGTTCTTTCATTATATCGATATCTCAGTGTGTAGATATGCTTTTAGATGTGGTTTGGGCTGATTGTTAGTTTCCATGTGTGTTTAGGTGCTAAAGTCCAGTTTGTCAGAACCAGTTCTGTTGGTGTCATCAGTGAGCCTCTTGTTTTTGTGTATGTTTGTCAACATTAGCTTTAGGATGAACACGCTGGGCTCATTTTTAGGAGGCTTTTGTTTTAGTCATAGAAACTCTGTCTGTAATTATTTATTTTAAGGCTCCAGAATCTTTCATACGGAGTTAAGCTAAAACCCAACATTAAGTTCTGACTTCCAGTTTCTCTGAAACAGGGATGTGTTCTCCTTCATGCAGCAGATTCCTTCCCACTGGGTCATGCTGCTCACTGACTGATTAGAGGGCATGGCCAGCATAAAACACTTCATACTGCATTTTATTTTTATTTTTGTGGTAAAATAAAAGGAAACAGAATCATAACTTCTTAACATGATTTAAACCAAATTACATTCAGAGCTGCCAGACATACAATAATGATCTGACATCCTTGACTGCATCTCACTGCTAGCATTGTGTTACAGTTTCCATCCAAACACATGTTGTCTGGTAAATGATTTCTTTGTTAATGTTTGTTTGTAGAAACTCACCATAGTTTGTCCCCTTGTTCAGGTCCTGGGTCCAGGCAGGTTTATGGGCCGGTCCAGCGCTCCCTGTTTGTATAGCTTCATGATGTCATTGATTGCATCACTGAGTCCAACCAAACGGAGGAATCTGCTCTGGATGGACTGTTGTGTTTTATGAACCATTTAGTTGATGACTTTGTTAATCAGATTAATAATCTCCATCCTGTTCCTTTGCTTTGATTGTATTGTTTGGTTTAACCTATTTCCTAATGGTGCAGACTGATGAGGTTCAGGTGGATTTCAGGATGATTTTCATCACCTGGGCTTAAGATAGTGATGGAAGAATACCTCCATTTACTTGTTAAAATGTCAGAAATGAAGATGTCTGTGAATAAAATCCAGCAAGAAGAAGCTCACGTGTCTGCTGATGGTGTCTACCAACCACCTTCCTTGACACCTTATGTATACTATAGAAAACATTGGAGTCCTGTGTTATTTTTATTATAATAGTTATCATTATGTCTGCTCAGATGTATATATTCCTAAGCAGCTGATTAAATTAATGGCTTGTTTGTATTTCTAGGAAATTATCCAGTAATGGCAAAATTCACCCCAACCCGTCACCCTTAGATTGGTGTAAACTCTATTTGTCTTTAAGTTTTCTTTTCTGATTAGATCATTTTTCTTGTTTATGAAAGACAAGAGTGGGATTACTAAACCCATATCATTGGTACCATAACATCAACCGAGTGGAGGATAGTGCATTTCAGGCCGTTTTTCCCACAGACCAGGCTCTCACACTTCCAGACTCTGTGAGGCGGAAACATGTGGAAGCATTTAAAAGTGGCAGCCTGAAATCACCGTGTCATCCATCACCCCAACACCACCCTGAGAAGGCTGTGAACCCGCACCGACAGATCAGAGGTCGGATACGAGGGCGAGCTCCAGGATGGACTGCAGGGCTCCCAGAGATGATGGGCGGGAACTCAGGCCAACGTTATCCAGGCAAAAACAAGTTTTTACATGCGTGGCATTAGTAGGAAGATTTGACTGACATTATTTAGTTTGACCAGTTTGGTAAAAAATGAGCTCCAAACGGTTCAAAAAAAGGACATTTTTTTCTATGAAAACTTTTTTCAGAAACACAACCAAATGGAGTAGATTGGAGAACAAAAATGATCCGGAGAACGATCAAATGACATTAAGGTCTGCTGTTTGGGAACATTATGGTTTCCCATCCATCCATCATCCATCCATCCCAGAATCCATCCATCCCAGAATCCATCCATCCATCCATCCATCCATCCATCCATCCATCCATGCATCCATTCATGCATCCATCCATCCGTCCATCCATCCCAGAATCCATCCATCCATCCATCCATCCATCCATCCATTCCAGATTCCATCCATCCATCCGTCCATCCATCCATCCATCCATCCATCCATCCATGCATCCATCCATCCATCCATCCATCCATCCATCCATCCATCCATCCATCCATCCATCCATCCAT
>JAHUTJ010067403.1:0-16270 GCA_036250325.1 Characodon lateralis
TGAAATATTTCAGTTAGTGTGCAATGAATCTAAAATATATGAATGTTAAATTTTCATCATGACATTATGGAAAATAATGAACTTTATCACAATATGCTAATATTTTGAGAAGGACCTGTATGTTTTTTCAGCAAGATATGCAAAAACAAGCAAGAAACACAGCTAAAAAAACACGCAGAGCAATGCTGGAGTGATTTACAGTGTCAGAGTTTGAGGATCTCTATTGTGTCAACACAGTCTGTGTTTGGTTTTGGTGGCGTTTGTTCTGCCAAGTGAACGTCACCCCCCTTTGCACCATTTTTTCACCTCTCATACATACACACAGACGCAAACACTTAAGTATCCGTGAGCTTCCTAACCAAGCCTTCTTTGACAACAGGCAGTGTTATGAATTATAGGTGGATCCTCTGATTCAGTCCATGTTCCTCATAAGCAAAGAATGTGAAACCATGTCCCTCTGCCTACGATTACATTATTGTGACAAACCTAGCAGAATACACCATGCATTTTTGCATGAGGCAGTGCAGGAAACTCTGTGTTTGTTTATTAGATACCATACAATGTATGAAAGCTCATAAAACTCACATGGCTGACAATTCTATGTTGGTTATCCCAATAATGCATCATATTTTCCATGCTGCAACACTCTGGCCATGTAATAGTTAAGAACTGGTTTGTTCACCTTCAACAGCAAAGACTTGCCAACTAAACAACTAAAGAAAAGTTTGCCTGTAGAACAGGAAGTACAGTTTCTAGGCTGATGACTGCTGTTCTTGTGCTGTGTGTGCTTCTTATGTCAGTGAGCTGAGTAATCTTATGGTGTTTCGTTTCTCCATCACAGACCTCGTTTGAAACTTTCCAAGGATTTGCTGTCCCAACTCCAAAAGTCCCTGAACTTCCCCCTGCCAATGGCCCAAAGATCAATGGGACAGGTGAGTGTCAAACAACACCTTGTGTGTACTTAAGGCTTAAACTGGCAAGGTAAAAACTGTATTTTTTAGATTTTGTTAGACCAGGTTAATTTGTGGTGCTTCTACTTGGTCTACTTGGTTAATGGATTACAAGGTTATGAATAAAGGAAAAATCCAGGGCTTGTAAATTTTTGTCCAGGCCATTACTCAATAACGCTCTAGAAAAAGTCCAAACGATCATAACAGATGGAGAGCAAATTTACATAATGGGAGTGTTTTCCTACATTTCAGATTAGTGTATGGTTAGCAATGTGCAATAAAATTGACAGTTTCAATATAATGTTGTGGAATCTATCTCAGATTTTCTTATTCTTTCATCTTTCTCATTGTTTCTTTTTTTTAAGATGCAATGTTGTGCAAAACCACAAATTTAAATGTGTTTAATTTGGATTTTATATAATAGACCAATGCAAAGAATTTTTTTTACAAAAAAATATCTGAAAAATATGCTGTACATGTGTGTCCTTTGGGGTATGTCTGCCAGCATTGTAGATCTAAACACTAAAATCTTTTGCAAAATGTAGAGATTCTGACACATGAATATGCATAATAATTATAATTTTCCATTATAGTTCTGCTTGAATATTTAGAGTCATTATCCTGCTGGAAGGTTAACCTCTGACCCAGCATTAGGTCTTGCAGCTTTTCTTTAGGATTGCCTTGTATTTACTTTCATGGATTTTCCCACCAATTTTGACCAGCTTCCCTGTATCCCCACATTATGCTACTGCCACCAACCAACAATAATTTATCTGCAACCAGGCATACCTAAGATGGAGCACTGCATTTATGTAGCACTTCATGTGTACTATTTTAAAACTTTCTTCAATGTTATTTTCATTGGGTGGTTAAGTTTTTTTATGAACTATATGGAATACATTAATTTTTGTTGTGCATATGTACAATAATGATAAAGGCTATGAAACAAAATGAAATGTGTAACAATGAGGATAGGGTTTTTGTGTTTTCCTCAGTGTTTTCCTGTATGTAGGCCAAAGGTTGCATTTGTGTCTCTTATGACCAGAGCACCGTCATCCACATGTCGTCTTCATTTGGCAAACTGCTATCAAGACTTTTTATGGCTTTTTATCAAAAAATTTGGTTCTCTTTTGGTCACTCTTCCATGAAGGTGAACTTTGAGGAGTGCACAACTAATAGTTCTCCCGCCTGCGCTGGTGCATGTCTGCAGCTCCTCCAATGTTACAATAGGCCAATGGCTGTTTCTCCAAGTAATGCTTTATTTACCTGACTTATCTGTTTAGGTGAATAGCCATACTGAATAATTGTACTGTGCACTTCCTATTTTCATATGATGGATTGAACAGTGCCACATGAGATGTTCAAAGCTTGGGATATGGTTTTAAATCTAATCCTGCGTTAGTTCTCCACAACTGTATCTCTGACCTTTCTGGAGTGTTCCTTAGTCTTCATGGTTATGTTTATTTATTGATGTTTTCCAAACCAACCTTTGAGAACTTCACAGAACAGCTATATTTATATTAAGTTTAAATTACTCTCTATTTTTGATTGCAGTGACTTCTGAAGGAAACTGGTTTCACTAGGTTTTATTTAGGGGTATTAGAGAAACAGGGGTGAATAGATATAAAATCTGCTAAAATTGAAAATTGTACTTGTAAATGCTGATGTTTATCACTAGGTGTCACACAGGACTCACAGCTAGGTCCAGTTCTCTTCATGATGTAATGACTTAGGTGGTATTCTAAATAAGTTTCTGATACTTTAATGTATGCAGATGATATTTTTTATTTTTAATCATGAAAAACACAAGACATTGCAGGCAGATTGAATGATTTTATAGCAAAGACTGGCTCAGTGGATGCTGTTTGTACGTAAATGTATTAACAACAGTTGGTAATTTTCTTTTCTAAATGCCACAGAGCCAATTGAAACAATTATATTTTTAATTTAAGGGTTTTAAAGCTCATAAGGAATGCTTGTACCACTGTGAAGGTCAGTTTAGGAAACTTAACATTTATTAAAGATTCACTTTTGAGTGGGGCACCAATTGCCAATTTGATCATCTTTCTCACATCAGTTATTGTTTGAGAAATTGGTGTAACACAAACCCTACAACTATAAACCTTTTGCAATCATTATACAAACAAGCTCTCACAATACATTTTCTGTATAAATTATTTAGCGTCCATCATTTCCATATTTTAAACAAATATACTCCACTCAGTTGAGAAATTAAAAAATGTCATAATGTATAGGAACGTTAGCGTTATCTATAGTATTCTACATTGCCTTGCTCCTACCCCTCTGTTGGACTTTGTTCATTTCAACTTAGGTTTAAGCTGAACTACGTGAGGAGCTGATAGAAGAGATTGCATTTGGTTAAATAGTTTTTGATTCTTTAAAGGCATCACATTAGTAAAATTCTGTACCATGATCTGTCAGACTGTCTTCAACTTGACATTGGTCTGCAATATTGTCTAATTGTCTATTTTTCTGACATGTAATTGTTGTGATTGTATAATTGTTTTAAATATGCACTACCAGTCGAAAGTTTTAGATACACTTTCTCACTTAATGGGTCTCTTTATTTTCATGAATATTTAAATTGTAGATTCTCACCAAAGGCAACAAAACTATGACTGAACACACATGGAATTATGCAGTAAAGAAAAAATTTGAAATAACATTTTTATTTTAGATTCTTCAAAATAGCCATCATTTGCTTTGATTAATGCTTTGCTCTCTTGCCATTCTCTCCCCAAGCTTCATGAGATGTTCACCTGAAATGGTTTTCCAAAGAGTCTTGAAAGAACCTCCCAGAGGTTCATTGAGAGACGGCCAAAGGTTAATAATTCAGTCATCACAGCAAAGGGTGACTACTTTAAGGAATCTGAAATATAACATATTTAAATTTCTTTTACAATTTTTTATTTGCTACATAATTCCATATGTGTTCATTCAGTGTTTTGATGCCTTCAGTGAGAATCTACGTACAGTGTACATGGGCATGAAGAAAACCATTAAATGAGAAAGGCGTTTGACCTGTAGTGTACATGCTGGATTCTTATTTAGATCAGGCACAGGACTACCAGTGAAAATTAGCCTGTAAAGATTTGCAAATAACTTGCCATTTGTTTATAAATTTGTTTAAAAAAATTAATTGAAAATCAAATTTAGAAAAGGAAAACAGTGTAAAATGTTTTTCCTTGTTACAAAAAAAATTTGCTACTTTTGCCCCTTTTCCACCGGCTCATTTTAGCTGGCGCGGCTCCGCTCCACTAGGTTTCGCTGTACTCGTTATGGTATCATCTGGGTTTCCACCGTCCAGCAGACGGCTGAAGCCCCACCTCCAGCCATGAGTGTAGAGCGGGGTGATGTCAGGGGGTGTGGCAGGACAGAGCAGAGAGGAGAGACGCTGCTGTCTGGATGGTGAAGCTCCAAAGTTTCCCTGAAGAAGTTACAATTTTGGGCTTTATGAAGAGGTTTTTGTCTTATCCATGGCGATAACAAGGACAAGGACTTAAAAGTGCCACACTGCAGACGTTTGACATTTGAAGTTAGTTTTAGGTTGAATATTGCATATTTGTGCTCCGCAGATTCAGCGGGCTCGTCCTCCTGTTAGGTCGGATGCAAGCATTCTGATTACGGGCAGCTGCTCTCTGCCTGCTCCCTCCTTCTGCAGACGCTAGTTCGCTAAAGGACTGTCAATAAATGTCCAAACCAAACACGCTGTTTCATGGTGGTATTGTTTTGTGTGTTTTGGGGGAAATGTTTGTGCCTCTGAACAGCTGATTTTATGTGTGATCAGCTGATTTAGGATGTTATTAAATACAGCGCTCTGCCTGCATGTCATTCAGCAAGCTGATTTGTCCTTTTTTTCTTTTCTGTCAGCCTTCAGGCATGGTTTATGATCTGTAAATTGTAAAATCACATGTATGACCTGCTCCGGCCACTGTGGTCCTTTATTATTGTATATTATTGTAGTTGCGCTTGAGTTTTACTAATGTTTGGGGATTGCACTGCACTGTCTCAATGAAAACCTTCTCATTTCTCCTCCTCCCAAGGCCAATCAGTGTGAACACCAGTCTTTTCACGTCACATGTAGTCCCTACTTAGCCTCGGTCAAACCTGCTCAGGAGCTGTGACCCAAAAAGTGGGTACACAGTGGGAAAAACAGTAATGGAAACATTCGCAAAGTGACCCGAATGGAGTCAAGTAGGGCCAAATCAAGCCAGAGGAAAAGGGGGCATATGTTTTCAAATCCCAATGAACTATTTTGAAGTCTATTGTTGTAAAGGGACAAAATGTAAAAAAGGTCAAGGTATTGTGCTTTACCTGCCATACAGGTCAGTACTGATGTTTCGTGTAGAGTAGAAGCATGTGATAAAACTTCACTTTTCTGTCTACACCTTCCAGTCGGTGAAAGTCAGTCCTCAAGGGCACTCTCCTGCTTGTTTCAAATATTGTCACAGTTCAATGCACCTGAATCAAATGGATGGTTTACTGTGAAGTACTATGAAGTTTCGCCTCTGCGAAACTTCATAACATGCTAAAGCAGTGTCAGCAATTTCAATATGCTGTGCAGGAGCAGGAACATATTGTGTGCCTCGTAGCATTATTGCCAAGTCACATTTGAACGTTTTTGGAAAAGAACACAATTCTTAGCAAGTACATTATATTTTTATTGATGTCTAACGATATCTAAAACATGTTGGCCACTGACCTTTGAGGACTGCAGTTGGGCACTCTTGGTTTGCAGTTTAAGAATGTTAAATACTCTTCTTCTGTTAAATACTGTTAAATAGTCTATGCTGTCTGTTAATGTCACATTTCTTGTCATTCACAGATACTGGAGATTCGTCATCCATTGGATCTTTTGTATCAGCAGCAGGCCATGTTGAAGGGAAAATCTTTGTTCCTCCTCCTCCACCTTCAGTGGCCCCTCCACCCCCTCCAGTGGATTTCATCCCTCCTCCACCAGACTTCATGGGTGACTTAAACACCTTAGACCCTGTGGTCCTCCAGCCTCCATCTATGTCCGCTCCAAAGCCACCATCGATGGTGGAGGAGGATTTGTCCCTCTTAAAACCACCGCCGATGGCCCCTCCAAAACCTCCGTCTGCCTGCTCTTCCGGATCTGGGTCACCGGTACCCCCCTTTGTTCCACCACCATCCAAAGTGCCGGAACGTCCAAATTTTGCCCCACCCCAGCCCCCTATGGAAAAGCAGCCCAAGAGTCATAAGATTCCACCTCCAAAACCCATTAGAATGTCCTCTGTGTCCACTACTGAGATGCCGCAAAATTCCCCTGCACCACTGCCCCTTCTGCACATGCCATCATTGTCCACCTTCAATCCCCAAAACAAATCAAAGGTTTATGATCCTCCAAAGACCACAGTTCAGAGTGGGTATGATAATCACAAGGCAAAACCACAGCAGATGTTAGCCTTGCAAGAATCAGGGTCAGTTAACTCTGCTCCTGTGGTGGTGGCAGTGAATGGAAAAGCTCCTACAGCTGCTCAGCTAACTAAACCAGAGCCCAAGCCTGTAGAAAAACTGAAGGAGGCATTAGAAGTAACCAAACAGTCTCAATTACCTGAGGTCCACAAAGAAACTAAAACAGAGGTTAAAACTGAGGTTAAAACAGGGGCTCCAACAGAGGCCATAGCAAAGGCTAAAGTTGACACCGTTCCTGCTCCATCTGATATAACCAAATCCCTCCAGCCTCTACCATTACAGAAAACGACTAACGATCAATTCAGAGAACAACAAGAGAACAACAAGGAGACGCTAGAAGTATCCTCTGGTCAAAGCCGCAGTTTCAGTCCTCTTTTGGATCGTAAACTGTACAACCTGAAGGCTAATGAAACCAAACCCTCTTCAACATCCCCGCTGGCTCTCCTGAAGGCAGCTAAGGAAAGAGAGAAAAATAGAACTACTCAATCTTTGTCCCGCGAATGCAGCACCAACAGGAGTGAACCAACAAATCCTAATTCATTCACTGCCATCCCAAAGTCAGCTGCCTCAGCTGTACCAAGTCAAAAAAGTCTACAAGAGAATGCAAGTGTTAGGCCTGCAGAACCTAAAACAACGATTCAGGCTCCAGAAAAACCCATAGGTTCAACTGCGCTGGCCAAAGATCAGAAACTATCAAGTGATTCAGTTTTAAGTAAATTTACAGCAGTTTCATCTCCAACTATGAGCAGCCTGGGTGACCAGAAGCAAAGAGCAGAGGAGAAGCTCTTAAAGTCCCAGGATGTACAGAATAATATTCCTAAAGAGGAGGTGAATTTGCCAATGCTTCCTCCACCGCCAGAGTTTGATGACTTTGATCAAATACCAGAGCCATCCATCCATCCCCCTGATCCCCCCGCAACAAAAGTACCAACACCGCTTGTAGTCACAAAGTCTCCAGATCAAGCCCTAGCTTCAGCCCCAGCTCCAGTTAGAGTCTCAGCCAGAGCTCCAGCTCCATCTTCAGCTCCTTCAACGTCAAAGTTCCCACCACCTGACGTACTTGTCAAACCAAAGACTAAAGTCCAGACTAAATCCAGTCAAGCTCCCACTCAACTACCATCCAATCTTTCACCCAAGCAGGCCACCCTCCTTAGCATTTTACAGAAAAAGATGTTGGAAATGGACCAAAAAATGGCCCCAGGTAACGAGTCAGAGCACAGTTTTGATGACTGGGGTACCGCCTTGTCTGATGAAGACCACAAGGTGCCAGCAGCACCGCAATCCAAACCGGTCACCAAATATCCCCCTGTCCCCACCAGCAAAACAGCATCTTTAGACATGAGAGCATTGGAGAACAAAGTGGCCAAGAAATACCATCAGAGTGTACAAGTGAAAAGTCCCCCCAGGTGAGTATATCAGGGCTAAGAAGTGAGACATTATATTTTTGTAAGTCTAGCGTTTGATCTCTGCAATCATTAATAATGTGTTCTTCCTCACAGAAATGGGATACATTCAAGACATCAGTATGGCAGGACGTTCACCATCAGGCCTGGAACCAAAGACCCCATAACTCTTGTTAATAAAGGGGACTCCTAAGGGTCTTTGGATGTTGAACAAACCTGTTGTATAAACGATGGCATATGCCAAGGCCCGTTCCAAACATGGATATTTAGTAAAACTGAGATTTTCTTTTTGTCTGCACCTCCCGTTCCCACACAAACCAAGTTTTGGTTGAAAAAAAAAAAAACAGTTTTCTAAATGGAGATTATGAAAAGCTAAATTTTTGGGGTATGTGTGTGGACTGGGTATTCAGAGATTATGAAAAAACTGACTCAGAGGTCCACTTTGTCCATGCCCATCCTGGCTTTCTTTGCTAGAAACTTCACCAACAATGGAGCAGTTTTTTCTGGATTTTCGTACATCTGAATGTTTTTATTAAACTTCAAATGCAGGCGGAAGAAGTTACAATTAGCGTAGCACTGCTTTAGCTATGCTCAGGATCTTCTTTAAAATTTTCATGCAGTAAACATCAGCGTTATCACCACCTGTGGGTGCAGCATAGGTATTACAGCTTTTTTGCAATTTTTTTCTTGAGTGCAATTTTTTTCTAAAAAAAAAAAAACAAGGAAACTAATATAAGTAAAAAATATCCACTGTAAAGTAGCTGGGGTCTGAATAGTATGTAATTTTACATTAGCAGTAATTTGTGGAATGACACAAATGATTAGCTATATTGTTACAAGTGCTTTCGTTATTAATTAGGAAGCCTTTGCTTTCAGTTTCAAGATGTTAGTCCTGTTTTTAAAATGTAACGTTTTTTTTTTTATTTTCACAGTAACATTGATAATTTGAAGTATAGGGTGCAGTGTTTTTTGTCTGTTTAATCATATATTTTAATTAGAGATGCACGAATTAATCTGCCAGTTTTTCCTTGATCGGCTCTGATTGGTTATCGATTGCCCCATTCTCTTGAAATGCTTCAAGAACTCCCACTATTTCCGTCTATAAACACATCAACCAAAAGCATCGAATTTGATGCACTTTTTAAGCTTAATAAAAATCTGGTAATTGTTGGGGAAATATGATTGGTTCATAAATGGGTATAATCTTGTTATTTTGGGGGTAATTTTGCAAGATCAAAGAATCCGCGTGTTAGTTTTTCTCTATTTCATGTGTTATAGTGCCAAATCAGTCAAAATCAATACTTGCAGGTCAGACCTCAGAGAGATCAGGAAATCGGTATCAGGCAGCAAAAGGCATGACCTGTGCATCTTTAATTTTTTATCAATCTCAAATTTATATAATTCCTTTTATGTATCAACATCCTGTAGTTGATAAAGACTTGTGTAGCTCTCTCAAATATTGGATGTAAAATATGATACTATATAAAATAAGTGTATAAGCTGGAATTACACACACTGTGCTCATAATATTCATCCAATGTTACATGTACATAAGTCCACCAGAACAAAGCAGAATGTCAGTTTAGGTTACCAGTTGCATGTTTTTTTTATATTTATTAATTTTAGGAATATTTTACTATCTCGAAAGTTTTCCTATGTGTGTAAATTATAAAGCTTTTATGAATATGTCTTTGTTTTTATTGTTTTTGTTCTATTTGAAAATATTTATTCATTGATATAGTGGTATTGCTATATCCCTATCAAAACCTTCTCATTCAAGACATCGTCCTATATTATCTTTATGCAATACAATTACAGCTCCTAATAGGACTTGTTTTGCTTAGACTATAGATGAAACCTGAAAAGTCATTATTAGCAAGTGAAAAACAAAACTAACAGAAGATTTTAGTCAATCCATCCATTTCCTATTCCCACTTCTTCCATACTGGGTTGCAGAGGAACTGGTGCCTATCTCCAGCAGTTTATGGGCAAGAAGCAGGATACACCCTGGACAGGTAGCCAGTCCATCACAGGGAAACACAGAGACACACAAACACGCATACACTAATTCATACCTAAGGGAAATTTAGGGTTAGGAGTTAAGGATTTAATCCAATTAACATAACCGTCATGTTTTTGGACTGTGGGAGGAAGTCAAAATACCCGAGAGAACCCACCCATGCAAGGGGAGAACATGCAAACTCCCAGGCTGCGGATTGAACCCAGGACCTTCTTGCTGTAAGGCAACAGTGCTGCCAACTGCGCCACTATGCAGCCCTGCATAATGCAACACAAACTGTACTAGAAAAAAAAAACCGTCATCATAAAAAGGTGTGGTGCAGTAATAGGCAACAGACCTTAGGGTGTTATGTTGTTAAGCATAACAATAGCAGCAGGCAATAAGAAACTCCGTGTCCCTTAGTCTTCACTGCAGGCATTTCATATCAACAGCCTCAGGATAGAAGCTGAAAGTCTTTCTGTATATACTAACCAAACAAAGGTTGCCTTCCTCAGCAAGTGTCTGTTTTAAAAGTTCAAAACTGGACCTGATTACTCCCTGAAATCCTGCAAGCCACTTTAACCAGGCTTCTAACCCTGGTTTATTGTCCGGAGACAGGCAGAAATCAATCAGCAAAGACAACACAGTGTATAGCCCAATTTTTAGAGCAAACGTTTGTAAAATCACTCGACACATAAAGTTTACAGTTAGAGCCGTTTAAAATTTCATATGTTGAGATGATCTTTGTTCTGCTTTACTTTTATCATGTATATGAACTACTGGCATTCTACTTACAGTCATGATAAAAAAAATTATCTTTCAATCCCTGGGTTTTATGTATCACTAAAAATGGCCCAGCATCTGGTTCTAAAAATTGCTGCTTCTATTGGAGGTAAGAAGGAAATAGCAGCCAGCTCCAGCTTGGAGAAACCAAAGAAAGCGTAGTTTTATAGAGTGGACTAAAATTCCTCCACAACATGACACTGCTCATAGAAAATGCAACTACTTCAAACATGTGTGCTTAGTTTCAGATCTCATAGAAAATACTAATCATGGAGGTGAACTACAACAGGCTAAAATAAGAGAGGTTGGCTGAAAAACATCAAGTTGCTGCAATGGCATAGTCAAAGTCCAGATCTCTGCCTGGTTGAAATTATTTAGTGGAAGCTTAATAGCACTGTGGAGAAATTAATATATAGTCATATTCAGTAAATTAGAAAATTAAAAAGTTTGTTTATTTCAGTAACTCCATCACTAAGTGATGCACATTATATAGATTAACAAACCGATGTTTTCAAGCCTTTTTGTTCTGCTTACAGGTAATGAAAATCCATTTAAAATTAAAATATCAAATACCTGCTTGAAGTTTATTTTGAAAATGTAGTTTTGAGCTGACAAACAACTCAAAAGTACATCAGAACTTATTATCTAATTTGTTGAATAGAAACATATCTGCGAACCTCATGAAGTGAAGCAGTTTAATAAAGAGTGGATAAAAATTCCTCCACATGACAGAAAAGGCAGCTACTTTTAGTTATTGCTGCTGAAGGTGGGTTCTTTTAAAACACAGCGCTGTTTTGGCTTCATCTTTGTTTGATAAATAACACCTATGTGCAATCTTGGGCTTTTCTTTGTATGCTTGGAAGTTACAGTAAGATATCCTGATATATGAAACTCTGGACTTGGAGGAGGATGTGCTTCCTTTTTACCGAGACCTTCAGCTCTGTAGAAACTATGTATAATCACATGATGAAGACTACCCAGATTCATCTGGGTAAAGGGCCTGAGTCTGATCAGACTTTGTGAATCTTTAAGAAAACCACGGGGACACACTTGTTCCGCCGCCTGTTTTTGTTACCATTGTGTAGCTGCGGTCTCTCTCCATTACTGCATGCGTGTATAAATTATAATGGAATGCAAGGCAAACAATTCTTGATCATTTTTAAACTGTCCTGTATCTTCAGAACATTTCAAAAAACAACACAAAAGAATGGAAAATCGGTTCAAAATCTTTATGTTTCCTTTATTGTAAAAGTATGAAATACAAATCTGGAAAGTTACACAACATAATAGATTACAAGACAGAGAAGAAGAGACCAACACCAAATAATGTGCATATATCTACATAGCTGAGTAAGCCAGACATTTCAATTCACTTCTCCTAAATAAGATATATCAAACCATCCAGATACACAGTGACATCACCCATGGGTGAAACAGGTGACCATATCAAGCTTAAGATGAGGAGCCTGCAGATTCAGCAGCTGGAGTTATGGTGTGGTGAAGCACGAGGTGATCCCAGCCGACCGTGGTGAGATTGCTGGAATCACCGTGAAGCCAGCACACACCTTTGACAAAGTCCTGGTGTTGCCGATCTCTGAATCTGCAGAAAAAAACAATATACAGCCTGTTAATTTTCTGATGCAGAAAACAGTTATTATAGGAACTGAAAAGACTCACATTTCTTGCAGTTCAGAGGTCATAACAGCGAGGGAGCAGTCGTCACTAACGGAGGCTAGCAAAGAGGCACTAGAAAGGATGAAAAACGGTTGATTTATATGAATTAGAGGAAACAAACTCACAAAAAACAACTACATTTAGGCACAATAAATTTTTACCCATTTGTAGAGAAGCCAAGGCTGTTAACTCTGCGGCTGTGTATTTTTTCCACCCGGGCCGGTTCAGTTCCCAGGAAATCTTTCACTGTCACATTGCCCAACTCGTCGCCTAAACCAAAACAAGTATGGTGTTAAAAAAACACAGAGGGAGGGAAAATTGACCCTCTGTCAGTCATTATTCTGCTGATGGGGCCTTACCAAAAGCAATAGTGCTTCTTTGCTGGGGGTGCCAAGCAGCAGTGGTGGGAGAACAGCTGGGAAACTCAACATCTGCAACAAAATACAGAAAGTAAAGAGTATCACCTCGCATTGCCAAAACCAACCAATCGCACCGTCCTAAACTGATTGTCCCGTTAAGGACAACATGCTTACCTATTCTTGAGGCTGGTTTATCTGGCTTCCTCCTGTCCCACATCAACACACGGCCATCCTGAGGGAATGGAGACAACACTGAAAACTCCTCAACTTAAAGGGTTCAGTATTACAGCTGTCCATATTGAATAAATAAAACAGTTGGTACTTAAAATATGTTGCTACAAAGCTGCTCAAAGTTTGTACTCCTAGAAATCCTAGAAGTTTCATCCATTTGATTAACTACTGGATTAAAGGAGCATATTCTTTATTTATATAAGAACCTTTATGAACAGATTTTGAATGGAAAGCTGACTTTTGATGAACACTGGACTTTTGCGCATTTGTCAAAAGTACAACATAAACGAAAGAGAACTTTATGCAAACAATATGAGACGCATTTTAACCCGTTTAAGAATCATTTGGTACCTTAAAAACTTCCTTCATGGGGCGTGTGCTTAGCTACTGTTTGCAAAGGCAGCCAGAGAAACTGAGCGGTCAGTCATTAAGACAATGGCACCGCAAAACGTTCAAGGACCCTTGGAAAAACAACTTAAAGTTTTATAAATATTTAATATACAGTTTTTATACTGTAAACATAATGAACTTGAATAAATTTTATTTCTATTTCTAAGTTTTCAAACAAAGAAAACCGCAAAAATGTTACAATTAGGGGAAAAATATGAATAGAAAAAGGCCAACTGAGAGCTTTGCATCTTTAGAGAAGGAAGCCCACTCTTGAAAATAAAGCACAGAATTTGCACCCCAGCAACATAAAAAGTAGAGCTGTATGATATCAGGAAAATATTTATCTGTGATACTATTGCTAAAAATTGAGACATTGTTTATCACCATTTTTCTGCCACTTTTTGATATAAAAATTATGAGTCTTAGTATCTCAGCTGCTAAAGATACTCATCAGGTGAGGGAATTAAGGGCAGTTATAAAAAGGCTAAACAAGACAACATCTCTTTTCTTCTGTTGGTTTAATTCTCATGTGGAATTTCACAAGCCTTTCATATTATCTTTATGTATAAACTATTTGTTCATTTCTGCGTAATTTTGGGTCAACAGTATAAAGAGCCACTGTGGAGGGCCTTAAGAGCCAAATGTGACTATAGAGACACAGGTTTCTGGCCCCCTGAATTAGACTAATAACTCAGTTATTCTGGCATTAATCTATTCAACTTAGAAGTTGAATTTTCCTCCTGATTAGGCTGAATTCATCTAATTCTTTCCTGATTGGCTTTGATCCATGATTGGGCAATTCAAATACTGAGACTTTTTCCTATTTTTTTCCTAAAGGATCAATATTTGGTCGATAAACCATCAACGAACAGCACGTACTTTATTTTCCTTAACTTCAAAAACTGCATCAAAGGTTGTGAACTTGTGCTTTGATGCATAAGTGGGGAAAGTATTAAAATTTTTTTGGTATTGGATATTAAAACTGCAGAAACATTGTTTTTTCTTTTGAATATCAGAATCTGTGTTGAACCTTAAAAGAAAACCAAAAGTTTGTATTATTCATAAAAGGCCTGATTGGTGCATCTAACTACATCATCCAAGCTCATCAAAAATGTCAAAGCCTAAGACTGAGGAAATGCTGCAGTAACAAGGGCACCGTTTGGCTGGGAACAAACATACACATCCAGGAAGTTAATAGGAAAGTAATAAGATCAGCCACTAAATAAAATATTAAATACTTTCACATTGACACATTGCTATGAATAAAACCACAACATTGAAAAGAATCCTACCTGGCCACAGGAGACGAAGAGAGACTCATCTGTAGGGCTGCAGGCAACACAATTAACAGGCTGTGTGTGAACTGTAAGGAGAAAGATGAAGAAGTCTTATTTATTTATTTCAAACAGTAGCTGAAATTTACTTTAACTGTCTAAACTTGTCTGAATCTGTAATGATATTGTAGGACATATGTGCCAGGTACGTGCATTCAGTGCATTTATTCATAATGTTTTACAGGAAAATATACATGAAAATAATATCTAAATAAATAAAATGGAAACCTCGTCGCCACGGCCGATCCTACGCATCCCTGGGAGCCATAGGCCACCCGATGGGAGCCTCACACTTCAAGACCCTACCAATATGTGGTGTCAAATATAACATGAAGGAGGCAATTGGTACCAAGGCACTGGCACGAATCCTGTCCACACCAATACAGCGCCGACAGAGGCCAGGGAACCCCAGACATCTCAACAGATGCCAGGAAGGGTGAAATTCCTTTTACTCTCACAACTCTTCCATTTTGAATCATTTTTTAATAAATATTGACCATGTGGAACATGCTGCATGTTTTTGTACGATTGAGGTAAGAATGAAATATTTTAAGGACCTAGCAAAGGCCAGATCATTTTTACTATGCCCTGCGGCATAAACTCCTAGAACTGAGAGGGTGTACTTTCTTTTTACCATTACTGTTTTAAAACAGTTGACAGTCTACTTAATGTTGTTTGCTTTTGATGAAGTGAGTTTTTAGATCATCTCCTACCACTGTAGGTGGTGACAACTGTTTCCTGACTGAGGTCCCAGACTTTTATTCTGTAAAAAAAAAAAAAAAAAACAACAACATTAAGAGTCTAAGGGACACACAATCTAAAAAGTAAAAAAAATGGGTGCATAGAGAACATGTAAAATAGCACAGAAAATCAGTAACATTGAGAGCAAATCGAAAATAAAGGTTTCTCCTAATGATCAACTGTGTTATTTGACGGTATACTTTAGAATAGCTGCACCTTCTACGGACAGACCCACTTGATTTCATACGCGTAAATACAGTGGCAACCTAGCATGTGGTCATACCTCTTGAATTTATTCTTACTTTTTTTTTATATATATTTGGTCACATTACAACCACAAAAATGTTTTATTGGGATTTTTTGTGGCAGACCAACAGAAAGAGCGTAGATGAAATGGAGCCAAGATGATACTTGTTTTTCAAAATTAATAAAAGGACGCTAAATAAAATCATGTGAAACAACTATCCTTCCAAAGTCACCTATTTCGTAAAGGGATTGTTATTTAATCTTAATATTCATCCTGATGTTATACGAAGGCCTCAGAGGTTTGTTAGAGAACATCAGTGAACAAACAGCAACATGAAGACCAAGGAACACAGCAGTGAGGTTGTGGGGAAGTTTAAAGAAAGGTGAGATTAAGAAAAAACAATATCCCAAGCTTGGGACATCTGTCAGGGTTCTGTTCAATCCATTATATAAATAATGGGAAGAATATGGCACGAATGCAAACCTACCAAGGAATGGTCTTCCATTTAAAGCTGACAGGCTGGACAGCATTAATTAGCGAAGCAACAAGGAGGCCCATGGTAAATCTAAAGCTACACACAGGGGTTGGACAATGAAACTGAAACACCTGTCATTTTAGTGTGGGAGGTTTCATGGCTAAATTGGACCAGCCTGGTAGCCAGTCTTCATTGATTGCACATTGCACCAGTAAGAGCAGAGTGTG
>JAHUTJ010067404.1:0-16260 GCA_036250325.1 Characodon lateralis
GTCTTTTCCATTTGCACAACATCATGTGAAATTGATTGTCAATCAGTGTTGCTTCCTAAGTGGACAGTTTGATTTCACAGAAGTTTGATTTACTTGGAGTTATATTGTGTTGTTTAAGTCTTCCCTTTATTTTTTTGAGCAGTGTACCTGGAAAATTTAGATTTAAAATTATTTTCATTCAATCAACTTCTTTTTCCAATAGAAAGCAAGACACTAATCTCTAAAAATACGTTAAAAATGTAAAAGGAGTTCAGTTTTGGGGAAAAATTTATTAACCTGTTTCTATTCATATTTTATTAAAAAATGGCATGCCAATACCCCATCCAGGAAAAAGACAGAGAAAGGGCTGAGAGCTGATGAAACCTGCAGCAGAAGCCCACATTATGCTGAGAGCCAACTTATGCCAGAAGTAGCTTTCGTCTTTTGGAGTTAATTCCTTCCTTTTTCCTTTCCAAACTTTTCCTTAAAGAAATCAAAACTGCAAGAATACCTTGAGTTCTCCTGTCAGAGCAAAAAACAGTGATAGACACTTTGGAAAAACTTAAATCTTTAATCAGCTAAAGATTGTCAATTACTTAAGTAAAGAGATTTCATGTCTGTTTATGTTATGGTTTTGCTTATTTCCTTCAATATTTTATTGAAATATATTAGTGTGATTACTGACAGGCTAATGGTTGATTCTATAAGCAGTTAGATCAAATATAATCCTTTATATCATTTATATATATCTATATGTTAACTGAAGTGTTAGATTGTGATTATGAGAGTATACTTTCATTATGTCCAACCCTTTTTTTCTATGATGTAGAAAAAAATCACAACAGACAGTTGTCCTGACAACAGAGCTGCATTGATAAACAGCATTGAGCTGTTAATGCAGCTTGACAAACCAGGCCATGGGCCTTTTGTAAGTAATTATTTAAAAACAATTCCTTATCCAAGAATAAACCAGAAATATCTCCTGTTTTAATGTAGGTTGCCTCCTCATGTCAATGGTTCATCTATTTGCACTTGAGTTTCCAGAACAGCTGAAAACATACTTGAAGGGATATACGTGTGTAATGTAGCTGAGGCTCCAGGATTACCTAAGCTAGAGTTTCCCAACACTGCAACATTAGCACTTTTACTGCCAAAAACTAAACCATGCACAAGGTGCATGCTTACAGGATTAGTGTAACACCTATCAAGCTTGCATCAGAAAAAATGGATTCTATATTTAGTCTACAGTATATTATGCAATATCACAGTCTTTAAAACAAAACACTGGATTCATAATTTTTTGCATTTGTTGCATCTAGGCATTTTATTTTAACAATAAACTCTTTCATGAACTTGGAAAATTCAAGTTGGTTTCAGTTTCGGTTGCACAGATTGTGAATAGTAAAAACACAGGACACATAAGTTACTGCTCTCAGATTTGCCATTTGATGACAAAAAAATATGTCCGCACATGAAATAAACAGAACTTTTCAGTTTAAGATCCTCAGTGCACAGTGAAAGTACACAGCTATAACTCTTGAACTTAAAACAACAGAAACTGTCCTGTGTGATTTAGTATAAGAAAACATTCTGGTAATAGTCCTCTTCAAAATCCTGTTAGAGCAGTTAAAATAATCTGGTGAACAGAGGGCCCAAATGTTTATTTCTTTGCACGCTGTGACCTCTTAATCTGTTTTCCTCATCCTTCCATGTCCGGTTATTTAATGGAGACAATTAAAGAACTATTTTTTGGCAGAAGTTATGTGAAAACGTTATTTAACTTCAAAAGCAAATATACAATATATACAAAGACCAGGATCTAGCACCAGACCTTAGCTTCACATGTAACATTTTAAAAGAAAATAAAAGTTATATTTCAGTTTTAAGCTTGCAGTCTGTTGAAGCACCGTTCCAAGACATCACTTTATGGTTGCCAAGATAATGCAGCTGATATGATGAGCAGGTTAGGGTTACACTAAGGAGTAAGGTTAAAATCTAAAAACTGGGAAAGGTCTGGTTTCTTCTGGGCAAAACACTTATCAGACAATATAGTCCCTCAGTGAGGGAAGCAGTAAGCTCCACTGAAGCCCATATATTTATAGGTACCAATTTTAATCTTTTGAAGACTAAAGTTGTAAAACACAATCAAGCTAAAGGCATAATGAATGGCATATTTGTGGTCCTTTTAGCATTGATTTCTAGACCTCTACAAATAAAGAGTCTAGACCGCTGCAAAGAGCTGGGTCCATAGCACCTGCAGTGTAATAAGCCTCCATAAATTCCCAGAGACAGATTGTTCATGCAGAGTATATGTTGTAGGGGGTGTAGCCCAGCAGGAACTCGCCAACTCCAACACAGTAAACAACCTGGGCAATGCCAAAGAGTGGGGCAATGACCAACGCCCGGCAACTGGCTCCTTTAAGGAAGGCTCTGGGACCTTCTTTTCTCACGATCTTTCTGCAATAAGAAGAAAAGGCCAAGATTAGAATGTAACTCATCCCAACCCAGAAGTGTCATAGAAAGCTCACAAATAAAGACATAAGTACCTGATGCAGTCTACCACTCCATTGTAGCTCTCCTCATTGGGTCCGTTTTTAAGGGATTGCAACCTCGTCTTCACCACTATGGAACACATGCCAAATGCATTTAGTTTCAGGGATAGATCCTTTCTGCAGCAAAATTTATGTGAACCATTACTACTTTTCAGAAAATCTTCAACTATTTCTTTTGCATACTCCTCACCGTCACAAGGGCTGACAGCTACAGCAGCAATGGATCCAGCCAAGCATCCAGACATAAAGGACCAATAGAAAGGCACAGATGGATCTTCCAATGAATGCTGACCAAGCTGCTGCAAATGGGCAAAAAGAGGAAAGTACACAACAGAGAATGGGATGTCCCTAAAAAAGAAAGCAAGAAAATCAGTTCGTAAGCCAATTAACCACATACTGCATAAAAAGAAGAAATCAACCATAAACTCTAGTCACCTCATCAGTGTGGCACCTAGGCCCCTGTATAAACCCGCAACTCCTTTGGTCCTCAGCAGTTCTTTCGTTATTTCTATGGCAGACATACGCATGACTTGAGGTGTAGGGGCAGTGTTGTAGGAACGACTGAGAACAGCACTGGTGCCCCCCATCTTAAGCGTTTTTACGATGCTAGGCATAACCCTCTGCTGAGCCACTGGAAGAAAAAAGCAAACATACCATCTTTAACTTAAGCAGGAAACATTTCAAAGAGGTAATTTTTATAATCTATTGCACAAAGAAGCTGCTAAAATTTTTTGTTTTTTACCTAGTCTGCCTGCATCTTGCAACTGAATCTTAAGCATCTCCATTGGCGTAGTGACAATGACTTGGCACATTCCTGCACAACATCCCGCCAGCATCTCTTTGGAAACCGTAAGCTTGCCACTGAGGATATTGACACGTTGGGTTATAATTGCCCAAGAACAAACAATAATGAATAGACAAATATTGGAAGTAGTCTTTTCCATCTACTCACACATCGTTGCTCAACTGTTGGCGAAAGAAGTCATTAGCTGCTAGTTTTATGGCCTTCTCTGGGGTTACCAAGGTAAGATTTACTGCAGCACCTGCGAAAGAACAGGACTAATTACAGACTGAAAATGCTACTACTCTCTCTTATTATTTTTCTTCAACGTGACCTAGATGATAGGAAATGGCCTTTTCTTAAGGCATCTGCTGAGACTGTAAGGTTTAGTTCAAACCACAAGCCAATTAATTGGTTTTATTAAACTTATGTGAATTTTTAACACATTATAAATGCTAACACCTCAACCCCTCAGCTAATTAGTTTGACAAACCTGGCCCTGTCTGCAACATGTCTCATTTAAGGTCTGCTAAGACTTACCTCTGTACATGCCAAAGTACCCTTCAGATTTAACAGTTTTAATAAGGCAATCCATCCTGAAGTGTAAGAATGAGAAACTGATTAGTGAAGGCTGTCAGATATTTTTCATCTAGGTCAACACAAAGACTCCACTGGCTTTATTTGAGCAGTTTTTTCTTACATGTTCTTGTACAGTTGCTGCCCACTGCGCTGGTTCTGGAGGCGGGTCTTGGCCAGGTCTATTGGGAACACACAGGTGACTCCTACCAAACCTGCAATCCCTCCATTGATTAGTTTGGCGGGTAAGCTGTACAAGAACAAGTCACAAGTGTTTACAGTAAATGGACTTAGTAATTGTTGTTGTGCTCTTGGTGATTCAATAAATAAATAACATAGGGTAATGTCAAACACACCTCTAAAACTGAAATAAAAACTATTGCAAAGGTGGAAAGTTATTTAACGGATAGGAATGTTTTTTTTACACTTCTGAAGTGGTGTCTATGGATTGTGTTTCAGGGTTTACTTTAACCATGCTTCTGGGAACCCAGTCATCTAAAAATAACTTGTTGATGGGGGAATCACACCACCTACACACTGGTATAAAAATTCCAATGCTTTTCAAGGACTGGACTTTTTATTATTATGAATTACTACATTTTAAATATGTTTAATTATAATTTTTTTTTGTCTGCATGCAGCCTACTTATCATGCTGGTAAGGCTCATACCTAATCTGCTGTTGCTGGGCCATCGTTCTTGGTTGTTGGCAGGTTCAAAAGTTGGTCAGAACGATGAAGCAGGCCGATGGACGGCAGGCTGAGAGTCCCTGAGAGACACAGAGCAAGGCTAGAGTTGAAAGAAGTGCAGGCTTATATATAGAAAGGGGAAACCCAGCACTACTGGATTTAGAATAAGCCTCAACAGCTAACTCCACCCACATCCCCTACAGCAAGGAAACAGAACCAGAGCTGGCTGTAACCTCAGCAAAATCTGAGGATACACCTTCCAACTGTGTAAGAATTCACTTCGATTACGACTAGTTACAGTGACTAGTTCCTCTGCTCCAGCTTGAAAGAAACCTACATATGAACAACTGAAATATGCCTTACTGTTAAAACCAGATATTCATATATTTAGAATTACCAGATTATTTTTATTTGTTCAATACAAGAATGATAAAAAGAGATTTTGAAAATTACTTTTAGAAGTTGACGTATACTAAAATTAGTATGTCTCCAAATAATTTGAAAATGCCCAGATGATAAGAAATGGTTTTGTAAGCTTCTCAAAATGTAATAACTGGAGGCCCATGTATTGATGTGTTTTAAGGAAACACCCAAGGCTCACACTTCTTTCCTTTGTAATACAATGAGAAAAGCAAAGGAAAGAAATCAGAAAAAGAATTGTGCTTCCAGTTTTCAGATGCCTGAAGGTGCCCCATTCATCTAATCAAACAATTGTATACGAGGATAAACACTATGGAAGTATCCAGTCCTCACACTATATGGAGTGGACCCCAAAATGCAGACAGCAGCAAGTAGCAAGCAGCTATGGTGAGTAAAGGCTTTAATGAACAAACTCACAGGTGGTAGCAGAGGCAGACATGAAAAATGAACAGACTTGGTAAAACAGGCTTGAATAGACTTGGCACAAACAGATGACAACAAAGTGATTAGTGAGAATGGAGTAAACAGAACACCAGAATATTTATGGGCAAGAAACAGGTGAGAACAGAGAACTGATTGACATGAAACCAGTGGAGCAGATGAAGCTGACATTACTAGCCTGGCTAAAGAGTTTCTTGACTAAAGTAATTTAATTGGAAGTTAATATATTTTGTTAATAAATTCTTGCATTTTGGAGAGAAGTTGTTTATGCTTTTTCTGTAAATGTTTGCAGGACTTGCTGTTTGAGGATGCAAGTGCACAAATTCACTCCTTCATCTATTGTTCTATAATACCAGACCTCATCAGGCAGGTATTCATAAAGCAATAATTGACAGAGACTGTGAGCTGTTTGGCTGTTATTTCCTGATAATTAGATTGTGCCCCCACTTAGTAATTTTGATTAAAATGACTAACTTTGTTAATAATTGCCTTTGGCACTTTTTGATAGTTATTCATAGCCACACCAAACCTATTGTTGCACAACATAGAGAGAATAGAATGGAACAGAATAGTCTTTATTGTCATTGTACTGGGGGCTACAATGAAACTGGGGACGGAAGACCCGAGCTGTTGGTTCCCGAACATTTTCTCTTCTCTTTGGCAAGCAAAAAATCAGAATGGGCAAAGAAAGTTGTTTGACAGACAGGGTGGTCAATCTGTCGGTCAGCCTGCACATTTTTGCAGGGTCTTAACACTCATACTGTAACCTCACTCTGCTACAGAGGATGCTTTCCTCTGCGGGACAGTGGACGCAACAGAAACTGCTTCAGAAGAAGGAAAATCTCACCAAATCATGAGCTTGTGTTGCACTTGTAGGAAAGCCTCCACAACACTGAGCAGATTTTCATGAAGGTATGGCTGAGTAGCATCAGACCCTAACTCCACACATGAATCTGTTGTATTTTACGCTGTATCTAAATAGGTCACAAACACTGCAACCCTTGGGTATAGTGCTAATTAGAATTATGCAATTCTAGTCTGTCTGAACTAAACAATGTGTGTGTTCAGGTTTTTGTAAGTGCAGTGAACATAAAGTCCAACTGAAACAGGATAAAACAATACAAAAGAGTCCAGAAATAAGAGAGATGAATAATGAATATTTATTCACATGCCTATGTAGTGCAATTCATAGATATAACACATGCTCAACTCAGAACTTTAATCAGTTTCCATTTAAACTACAGAAAATGTTACAAAGTTAAAAAGCAGAAATAACATCATCCAGCCCCACTTGTCCTTCCGATTAACTGCCATGCCATTTGACATGTAGCTGCATTGCTTTTACTAGCACGTTGTCAGGTTTCCAAAGCATTTCAGGTTCTGTTTCTCCACACCACCAAGTTTTATGGAGCACTGATCATAAGAGTACGGTCTAGGTTGGACACAGTGGTGCATGCGAGTGTCACAGCGTCTGCAGCTGCAGCACCGAGCCGCAGGATAATACAACTGTGAGCTGACGTCCTGAGGACAGCCGGGAATAAGGACAGCTCGGTACACCAGGGAGAGAGGCACACAGCTGAGCTGAATCAGGAAAGCCCTGCCAAAGTGGCCCTTCAAATTGGTATCCTGGAGGACAGGAAGAAGGAGTGTGAGGGACAGAGCAGTTTTTGAACACAATTTCAAAGGCTCACAAAATTCTCTATTATCTCAAATATTTTTAGAATGTATGGCACTTCAGTTATCCATCCATCCTTTGTTTACACCCACCAGTTAATCACAGGGAAACACACATGCATACCCAAGGGCTACTTTAGAGTAACCAAATAACCTGTCATGTTTTTGGACTGTGGGAGGAAGCAGGAGTACCCAGAGAGAACCCATGCAGGGAAAACATGCAAACTCAATGCAGAAAGAGCCCAGCCAGATTCTTTCCTAGGACCTTCTTGCTGCAAAGCAACAGTGCTACCAACTGTGCCGCCACCGTGCACCCCAACTTCTAATAAATATGACTATATCTACTTTGGCAATAAAAAAGCAGCAATCTCTTTGTGAGTGTTTGTGGCAGTTCTCACTCTTGTGTAGCAGTAGCCACTGCAGATGGTTGTGTTGATTGCCACGCACTGGGTACAGTTTTTCTTTTCAACCCATATGGTGTGATTCTTCAGCATACAGGTGTACACGGCTCCAACCGTAATTGCAAAAAGTAGAGTGCATCTCAGAACAAACAGAGGCATGCTAAAAAAAAATGCAGATACAGATATAAGCAATCAAGATGCAATCACCTGTAAAATGCAAAACATAAACACAGAGACAAGAACCCTCGATAGACTCAGCTCACTTCATCAGGATTTGTGAAAATGTATACAGACCTTTGTGTTTAATCATATGCCAAAAGACATGCAGTGAAGAAAATAATTCCCTCTGGCTGTGAGATCTTTTACCTTTAGAAAAAAATATTTTTGTACTTTCAACAGTTTTTTTTTTCCCTAAGTTCTCCAACTCGTCTCTGCTTCACTCCTCTGTGAAGATTTTAAAACACTGTGGCTGTTCAGCCTCTTTTATGGAAACCTTAACCCACCTTGGCTGTCCAACTGAACTTCAGTGTACAATACGCTCCCAAACATCATGTCAGCTGACCGCAGGTGTGTGCCTGCTCACATGAATGTTCATTTTTACAGGTCACACTATTTGGTGCACAGATGGGAGGATGTCATGCTGATCTAAATTAATGTCCCAGCAGGTTCAGATGGCGGTCAGGAAACTAGTACATACATCAGTCAAAACCGATCAGTGAAACTGATTACTTGGGTTCAAGGAAACTGGACAAATCCAGATTTTAATGAGAATGATTTCTATTATAATAATAAGACACATTCAAGTCTAGTTACAGAATAGTTTAAAAGTCTTTACTCTGTTGTAAATTAGGTTTTCCATATAAGGAAGCTAAAAGCTTCTGTGCATGATTACAATGAGTCAATAAAACTAAAGGTGACCAGCTAGTTGTAAAACAGAAATAAAGCAACATTAGTTTTCATCTAGAAGTCAGTTACATTTTAAAGCATTAGTAATTAATTCATTTGTGAAAACGTAACAACTTTGCTAATAATAATAATATGAGGGGGCGGCATGATTGAGTCTTACCTGAGAAAAAGGCTGTGGCCTCCTTATATAAGCTCTTAATACTCCCATAATTCCTAAATCTGTTCCTTAAAAGAAGCAAATTCGATTAAACTTTTTTGATATAGCTGTCCATGAACAAGTTTACTTAACATAGGGAAATAAATTGTATAGTTATTATTTGATTATTGGAGAAACCCTAAAACCCTAAATATAGTTGGTTAAAAATAATGTTATGCTAATCCGATTATTTTTGGAAAGCCTTAAATAATCCTGACAACATTACAAGTTACCTTTCTTACGTTGATAGAATTTGATCCAAATGACTTCTTTTCATAGGTGGATGAGAAAAGGATGAACAGACAATGAGTAATTTCATGATGTTAAACCGTCTCTGTTGTTCCTAGTGTAGTTTTAAATGGCTGCAGTTACAAGTTTATAATACAAAAGATGAATCCTAATTATCTACAATTTTATTGTCAAAATTAAGAAACCTTACACAAACTGTGGATACTGCATGAACTGTAAGTCACATGTAAGCCACAAAATGAACTAATGTGAAAGCACTAAAGACACTATGCTTAGGAAATATTAGCACAAAGATTAAGATATTTTACAAATGTGCTTATACTGATCATACAAATTTCACCACTTTAAGATTTTATCTATTTTTCTTGACCTGGCCTTACTTTCTGACCGTTTGTTTTTGCTCTACATTTTACACGATGGGTTATGTAACAAAGCTATCAGATAATTAGAATAAACTGGGTCACAAACAGTTTAGCAAATATCTTGCCTGACACACATCTGAGGTTTTCTCATCATTTGGGTGACATGAGGTTTATGAAGCAAGACGACAAACAATGCAAAAACTGCATTTTGGATTAGGCAGCGATAGTGTGCCAGTTTAGAATTTTTTAATTATTTTTAAGAAGCCATTCTGAAAGAAACTGGAAAAAAACAGAGAAGAAACCAGGTCAAATCAGACTCCATATGTATCATAAAGATATTAGTCAAAATAAATCTGTCTTCCTCGGGAGGTGTTCCAGGCACATCCCACCAGGAGGAGGCACAGGGGACATCCCAGGACACGCTGGAGGGGTCTCTTGGCTGGGCTGGGAATGCCTTGTGCTCCCCCACGGAGGAGCTGGAGGAGGTGTCTGGGGAGAGGGACATCTCTACTGAGTCTGTTGCCCTCGCAACCCAGTCCAGGATGAAGTGGAAGACGACGAGTTACAACGACAAAATCAGGTTTAGTGCTCCATCAATCAACAAATAATTTCTGCCCAAATCTGCCCCACAAACTTCAGACACCTTATGCTTCACTTAAAATTATTCAACACCTTCTGCAAATTAGGTTGACTGGCAAAATATACAAACTATCAGCTGTTTTCTCAAAACCAAAACAAACAAGAACCATTTAACTAGCTCAACACAAGTAATATTACAAGTGGTTTTACTAATCTCAACAAAAAAGTAGCACTTTTATTGACTCATGAAGATTTAAAATGATTCAATCAACTCATGACAAATATCGTAAGTACTTATTGGATCACCTAAGCCAGACACAAGATAATGCAGCATTTCCTGAAGAATGTAAGCACACTCCTTATAGGCAAAGGCCGCCAGTTCATTACTAATATTTCTGGGTTTGCGTGCAGCAACTACTTTTATCAAATCTTCAGAGAGGCTCATACACTAATCCTTAACTTAAATCTAAAAGCCATAGAATTTCTTCTAAATAGGCGATTTATCGGCATAAGAGCTAAAAAAGTTGGCTTGAAGTCACAAAAGAGAAAAAGAGATGAACAATCTGCATTGGCAATGTTAACATCCTGATCTGCACCTGATTGAAATGCTGTTGCTGGAACTAAAGCAGAAAGTTCATGCCAAATGCTCTTTCCTATTTGGTCAACTGGATATTAGAAAATATTTCTTAAAGAAGATCTGAATCAATGATTAGTTACATCACAAATGGTATCACGAGGTCAATATGCTTATTTTTAATGTTTTTTACAAACAATTTATGGTATAAATTGAGACTAAAAAACCTGAAATTGAATCCCTTTGAAACAGTCATTTAGATTTATATGTAAAGAGCACTTTAACTTAGACTGGGATGTTGACAGTTACTGAAAAATTATCATATAGCTTTGATCTCGTGCTCAAAATACCACCAGGCTTCTTTTCAAAGAACATCTAACACTGACTGACTGATGTTGGGCAGAGCTGGTTTACTTTCTTTAACTGCATCTCTCAGCCATGACATCAGAAACTTCAAGAAATTATCTGTGAAACTCTGCTGCTGAGAGGGCGGCTCATCTGATTGCCCCCCTGTTCACCCCTTTATCACAGCGGCACCTGCATTAGGATGTTTAGGGCTCCAATTGTTTGCCTCTCTATTTCAGATAATATGAGTAACTGTACACGCTATGATAATGCCCTGAAACTGGGTCAGACAGATAGATGGGGGGGGGGGAGCATGCTCCGGCCATGCCCTAAAGTCGGAGAGTTGCTTTGTTTGAAGAAGAAAAAAACCATGACATACATTTATATCTAACATCAAACTTAAACACCATAAAAAGAATCTTATGTTTTACAAATCAGAAGACAGGTAAGGTATCTTGAAAACATACTAATACCGGCTAATTTGTCTACATTTTGTCACAATACAGTCACAAAATTCAATGTGTTTTATGTGATAGACCAACACATAGTAGCGATCTGAAAAATGTGGGGTGCATTTGTTTTCAGACTCCATAATTAATATTTGAGGAATGTCTTTACCAATTTTGCACAACGCAACACAGAAACCTTTGCCCATTCTTCTTTACAAGATCACTGAAACTCTGTCAGGTTGGATTGAGAACATCTATGAAGATTAATTTTCAACTATTTCCACAGATTCTAAATTGGATGAAAGAATGGACTTTGACTGGGTCATTCTAAAGCATGACTACAATTCAATATAAATCAGCTCTGGCTGTATGTTTAGGCTCTTTGTTTGTTGGAAAGTGAACAATCTCAAGTCTTTTACAATCTCTAAAATGTTTTCTTCAAGGACTGACTGTTTTTACTTCCATCCATCTTACTTTCATTTCTCATCAGGCTCTCTCTTCATGCTGAAGAAAAGCATCCCCATAACATGATGCGGTTACCACCATGTTTCATTGTGGAGTTTGCATTTTCAGGGTCATGTACACTCTTAATTTTTCTTTACACATAATGTTTTACTTATGGTTTGGAAAATTCAGTTTTGTTCTTTGGTCTCTGACAAATCTGTGTCCCCTACATGGTTCATGGCAAACTGCAAATAGGATTTTTATGGGGTTTTATTTCAACTTGACTCACTTTCATACAAGACAGGTTTGTAAAGTGCATGATTAATAGTTGTCCTGTCAACACATTCTTCCCCATCTCTACAGAATAAATCTCTGCAGCTCCCGCAGAGTGGACCTCATGGCTGCCTCTCTGGGTAATTTTCTCCCGGTCAGTTTTGGTGGATGACAATGTCCTAGTAGATTTGCAGTTGTGTCATACTCTTTCCATTTTTACATATATTAAAGCTCCAATTCTCTAAGAGATTGGAAAATGGTTTCAAATTATCAAACCCTGCTTTAAACTGCTTCTCCACTATTCCTGACCTGTCTGGTTCTTGTGTCTTCATGAAGCTATGTTCTCACTAATGTTCTCTAGCAAATTCCTGAGGCCTTTATAAAACAGCTGTACTTATACTCAAATTAAATGATACAAAGACAGACTTGTTAACATGACATCTGAAGTTAATTGATTGGACACCTTTGGGATGAAGAGCAGACTCTCTTGTCCAACATCGGTGTCTAACCTCACAAATGCTCTTCTGGAAGAATGGTCAAAAATTCCGAATAGTACATTCTTAAACTTTGTGGAAAGTGAAGTTCAAGCTGTTGTAGCTGTCAATCGTTGATTAATATAATATTACATCTTATGAATTAGTATGTAACTTAAAATGTGTATAAAGTAGGTGAATGAATGCTCTTGACAATATCAACAGAGCATAGATTTAAAAAAAAGACTGGAATACAAAAACGTGGGTGGAGAGTAGTCTGACTGGGGTTGTGGAGCAATCCACCACCCCATACATTGAACTCATCCACCAACCTTGAGCAGATCCAAGTCATCATATTCCCACATTTACCTGAGAGCACTGTAACCACACGCATAGGTTTCTCTTGCTGACTGTACATGGTGACCCTTGATTTCTGTTTACTCACTCATCTTTATCAGATGCTGCCCTGCTAGGGCAGCTTATAAGCTACTGTCTCAGACCTTCCCAGAAACATATGTTGAGTGACTAGCGTTCAGTATGTATTCTCTACAGTGAGCTTCCACCCACAATATTTACATGAAGCATTACTTCTTAAAATTACATTTGAAACGCACCAAAGCAAATAATTTTTTTTCCACACCATACACATGCACATTGTAAAATGGTTAACAAATATAATGCATATAAAGAAAAAATAGGAAGTATAAGGCTTATTGTATTTTTCTATTTAATTAAAAAAGAATTACAAATGCACGCATTGCATAATGGGAAGGCAAGCTACAACTCCATATATGGACATGTTTACATGCATTTTGAACCTTTTTAGAAAAACTATGAAAAGAAGCCCATTAGTTGCAAAGTTTCAATTGAAAGAAGCCAGATTCTGTCGGGAGTTTGCTTCCCGTTGGTACTCTGCTCCCACACAGTCTTAAAAAGTCTAGAAAAAATTACAATTTGCTTTTATCATATTTCAGGTTAGGATAAGCATGCAAGACTTAGCATGGGAAAATGTTTGATTTTACAGACTATTTTCCTTCTTCCACTTGCTAAAGGACAATATTCTAATATTGTTCAATAAATGCAGTGTATTATATATATATGTATATATATGTATATATATATATATATATATTACATTTACATGACATGCTTCATTTTTTACAGGGTAATGTGAGGACTTAAGCAGCAAGTTTGTTAACAAAATAAAGTCTGTTATCCAGCAAAAGGGTACATAAACACCCAATAGCCTCAGACTAATAATTTATGGTAATTTTCGGTTTTTGAGGAGCAATTTCCAAAACAAATGAAGGATGAAAAGACTGCGCTACAAGTTCTTTGCTCTGTTTAATCGCAACTGCAAAATACTTTTAAAGCAATAACGTTTTTGTAGGGTAGCCAATAATTTTGTCTGCAATTGTGTGTGATCCTTTTACCATTTAAGGTTGTACCTAGGGGTGGGTGGCATGCAATCAAAAAGGAGCACTATGAAGGTTAACAAAGGCATATTAATATGAATAAATAATAAAATTGCAGCTCATAAACACCTCTTGACCCAGAGCTTAAGAAATATGATGCTCATAAGACGTTTGTGGTGTACTTAAAAAGTGTTTCGAGTCTTATTAGTTGAGTTATTACTTAATCTCACCACTAGATGACAGACAAACTCAATCTCAAACTTCCTCTTCAACCAGAAGGGAAATACAGAAAAGATGGATCGTTAGATTTAACAAATTGGTTTAAGTTTCCTCCCTGGGGAGATGTGTAATGTGCATTAGCTAAAATGCATTTTACTTTTATTTATTCTTTTTTTAATGATGCAGTAAGCTCAAAGCCAAGCCTCGGTGGAACGTCTACAATATCCCCTGATCGCCACTCAGTACTAGTTCTGAAAACAGAAATTAAAGTATCTGCTGTTTTTTCATATGAAGCATATCAGTCTGTTACCAGTGGACTGTACAGCTTTTGAGAATAGCATTCTGCTTCCTTGTTCATACAGTAAATACCTGCTGCAAAGTCCTCTTTATATAATCAGAATCAGAATCAGCTTTATTGCCAAGTTCGTGCATACAAACAAGGAATTTGACTTCGGTACACTTGCTCTTTTGTTCTGTTTTTGCATTACAGAATATACAAATTTACAATTTACAATNTGTACAATATACAATGCAATATTCTGCATTACAGAATAATATAATATAATATAATATAATATAATATAATATAATATAATATAATATAATATAATATAATATAATATAATATAATATAATATAATATAATATAATATAATATAATAGAGCTTTGAAATGGAAGACACATTTGCCAGAGAGTTCAAATGAAAAAGGCTTTGTTTAACGACAGCATTTAATTGGTTTGGAATATTTCTGGTTTCAACCGTTTGCTTCTTTAATAAATCTTCTAACATCAGTTTCAAATATGTTTGATTTTATAGACAGCATCTCACTATTGAGATTAATTAGCAGTAGTGTAGAAAATCTAATCGTTTGGAATATTTCCTTGATTTTTCTTCAAGAAAACAAAAGGACAATCCGTTAAGGGTGGGAGATATTTCTGTTGCCATTTATAGGGGACTTTGCCATACCTCAGGAGGAAGAGGGAATAGTTTGACCCAAATTATCACAGATGTCCTTGAAGACAGTCACTTATTAATAACATCAGGATTCTGGAGGCCACCTCTAGTCCTTGTTCCAAGTCTCCTCCTTTGCCTTCAAGGCTCCAATCCAGTGTAAGTTTTCTCCTTTTTTGGTCTGCATGCACCTTCACTTGCACTCGCATGTAACCGCAAGGCCCCCACTGGGCCCCAAAATCAATCTCACAGTGCTTAAAATAATCAACCTAGTTGTGGAGGAGGGCTTACCAGCAACATGTACAGTAGAGGAGTATTCCTTCCCTACTTTCACTTTAATGTTCTTTTCTAATTTTAGTGGCCAGCCATTCTTAATTTATTTTATTTTATTTACATAATCCTAAATGCACATATTTATCTCAAATTAACCGAATCCACTAGAGACATTTTATGTTGTGTTCGTAACAGTACAAGATGACTCAGCTACGATTCTCTGCCAAAGTATTTATACCAACAGAAGACTTTCACATTTAGTTATGTTACAAGCACAAACAGTGCAATTTAGTTGAATTTTGTGCGATGCATAAACGAACAAAAACATGGTATATATTTGTGGAGTAGAAGGAAAAAAAAAACACATCATTTTAATATATATGTATATTTTTTATTTTATTTTGAATAACAATTGGTTTGCATTTTTAATTACTACCTTTTGCTTTTGGGGTATGCCTCTACCGGCTTTGTACTTCAAGAGACTGAAATTGCCACAAATTCTAATATGAAGGTCTGAACTTTGGTCGGAACATTGCATAAATTGCTTGATATAAATCATTTCATTGTAGCTCTGGGTGTATGTTTAGGGTGGTAGTCTTGCTAGAAAATGAAGCTCCACCTGAGTCTAAAGGTTTTGCAGACTCTACCAGGTTTTCTTGTCCATCCATCTTTCCATAAATTCTGATCAAATTCCCTGTGTTAAGGCTTGCAAGATATAGGACCCCAGAATGCAGACGAGCAGGCAGCGTGATGGTAAGTGCAAAGGTTTAATAACAAAAATTCACACTCAGCAGGAGCCAGGAACAAAACAACAAACAGGCAGGCGAGACAGGCATGGCATGAGCAAAAAACAAGACTTGATATGATAAGACATGATCAGAGAAAAATGTTTCCACGATGACTAACTGAACAGGAGTGTAAATATGGAGTGAAAACCAGGTGGAGCAAGGAGACAGATTAACTTGGAGCAGGTGAACCGAATAAACTTAATTAACAGAACAAAACGTGGCTGGAGCCAAACAGAGACTTTTGAACAAA
>JAHUTJ010067405.1:0-16257 GCA_036250325.1 Characodon lateralis
GCTAATTGAACCTTCACACTCTGCTCTTACTGGTGCAATGTGCAATCAATGAAGACTGGCTACCAGGCTGGTCCAATTTAGCCATGAAACCTCCCACACTAAAATGACAGACGTTTCAGTTTCATTGGCCAACCCTTGTATAACTACAACATTTATCCATTTGTAGCATCTTATCTCTGTGTTTCTTGTGTCGCTTATTGTTTGCAGCGATTTTTGCCTCATTTTGTTTTGCAGATCCTCTAAAAACTAATTTCTCCTTCAGGAAAAAAAACTCTGAATCTGAATGTCCAGCCAAGCAGCCGTGGAGATCTTCTGACCAAGGTCCTGCAGTCATTCCTCCCAGCAGAATAGCATACAGAGGCCAGTCGTGTTTGCTGTGACCAGTCGCAGACTGTGGCTTAATGGGGACGTGGGACAAAGGTGTTGTCCTGTGTTCGTCACTTCCAGTTTGTGTCCAGCTGCTGTTTTCTAGCTCTGCTCTGATGGCTGCCCTTGTTATTTTATCTGCCCTGTTTAAAATTAGCCATGTGACAGCGCACACACACACACACACACACACACACACACCTGCTGTTGTACTAGCTATTCTGAGGACCTCCATTTATGGTGGTCCTGCCTGGTGCAGGCTGAACATTGAGGAACACAGATTTCAGGGTCAGTATCAGAGTTTCGTCTCTATCTGTTTTAATGGTTCAGGTCAGAACTGGTCCTGGTCCAGTTCTGACCCCCCCCAGACATGAGAAGATTAGGTCCCACCCTTTGCATTACACCACCAATCACAGCACCTCCTCCAGGACTTCAGCATGTTGACAAAGTCATTTCAGAAATAACTTGTTTACCTGATGAAGAGGTTCTCAGATAACCCTCGAGACTTCTGCTGGATTTTAGTAAAACTCTTCAACAAGCTGCAGATAAAGTGTTTGTGGACTTAAAAACCAGACAGAACGAGCAAATAATCAGAAAATAAAATGAAGTGTGAACCAGCAGCAGCAGCTCTGTGTTGTAGGCCAGAAACACAGAGAAACAGATCCAAGTGTTGATGAAGCTGCCTTCAATAAAATGCTTCAGACATGAAACACATTAAAATGGAGGCAGCCAAGAAGCAAATCTGTTAAAAACATTTTGATTGGAGGTTAAAATCGTCTTACCAAGATCAGGGTGGTGAAGGAGAGGAGGTGAAGAGAAGACAGCAGGCAGAGGAAGGTCAGGAGGAGGAGGGTCCTGGTGACGAGAAGAGCAACAGCTGACCCCCAAAATAACCCGAGGAGATCAGCTGGAGGCCACATGAGGGAGCTGTGCTTGTCAGCATTCCCAGCGCTCCCTGGGAATGATGCTCAGACGTTACCTGAAGGTTGGAGGTTTTCACCTTCAGATGTTTCAGCAGGAAAAACGGTGAACAGAACCAAAGTGCAGGATGGGAAATCTGGTTTTACTTGCTATGAAGAAATAATCTGCAATAATTAGTGGATTGTTTTAAAAGCAGGGGGATGATTTAGAGAGAAATAATGAAATGTTTTATTTGTGGTAGCAAAAATAAATCAGAAAACAAATGTGTGTAATTTTCTGTTAGAATCACTGCTTAATGTCTTCAGATACGTCTCATTCATTCATAGTTTCAGCCTTGAAGGGATTTATGACACCAGGTCATTGCTTTATGACAAATATGAATTCTGATTAAATATGGCAATAAGTATGACCTGTGGTCAACAGAATAGATATCCCAATTTATTATGATTTGACATTTATGATATGATAATGTCATGTTATGGTGACTGATGATGACCCGGTGACCTTTTAATGTCCTAAATTCATGCGACTGTTTAGGTGAAATAACACCAAAGTGTTCCTAACTTTTATTTTCTTTTTCCAAACTTATTCAGACCTGGAAAACTGACAGTATATTCCAGACTGTGTAGGAAGCAGGCGTGGTCCCCTCAGTCCTCTGGGCCCAATAAGCCCACGGGCTGAGCCCCGAACTCTGGACTTTTCACACATCTTTACCAGGTAACATGTAAATGACTGATTCTGTCGCACAAAGAACGAGTCAAACAGACTTTTCTTTATTAAAGTTTCATGTTACAGAGACCAGCAGCATTGATGGAAAAACACAGAGGTTCCTGTGACAGGTCCGGTTCTTACAGAACAAGTACGTCTCAAATCTGATCTGTGCTTCTCTTGCTTTGGTAAAAGCAAACATCATGTGCTCCTCGCGGCCACAGAACATGTCAACAGGCAGTTTATTGTGAAACAGGAAGTTGTGCTTGTGTTTGTTGCTGTGCACCGAGTTCTGATCCGAAGGTGTTCTCTGGCTCCATTTGGTCCGGATTGGTTTGTGTTGGAAAACACCAGGGAACAGTTGCAGTTCAGACGCTGCTTTATGCTTCAAGGTTCAGTCCAAACGTGCCCAACAACCATGAGCTTTCTGAGAGGCTCGGTTCAGCCATCATGGTTCTGGTTAAAGGTCCGATTCTTGTTCTAGTGTGCAAAAATATCAACTAAAGAATTGAAACCAGCCTAAAGCGATGATTATCTGTGTGCTTTAGAATAAATCCTCCGTCCATCGTCTAAACCTGCTTATCCCTGCAGGGTCACAGGGGGTTCGGGACGGGTCCAGGGTCTCCAGAGTCTGGAGACGTGTCCAGGGTCTCCAGAGTCGTGTCCAGGGACTGGGGAACCTGGAGACCCTGGACACGTCGACACCGCGCAGCAAAGAATAAAAATAGAAGCACTTTTCAGAATCTGCAAGATCTCATTCAGATCAAAATCTGGAGAAGAAAGTAGTTCATCCTTCCATCATCCAACACCTGGCCAAGGTCAGGTTGCAGAAGAGGCAGAAAGCAGTTAGTTCTGGGACGCATCGTCCCTTCAGCGGGTTCTGGTTCTGCTTCACATGAACACGTCCAGAAAACCTTGAATGACTCTCCTGGACGATGAGGAGCAGGGGCTCGACTCTGAGCTGCCTTGTGATGAAGGAGCTCCTCACATGAGCGGTCCATGCCATCACAGGAGGTTCCTCCACCTGCCCGTCTCCAGAATCTTGTATCTTATGGCTCTAGATGCTGGTCCACACATCCAGAACCATGAGAAGATATTCACACCTTTCACTTTCTCTACTCTGGTCACATTATGGATTGATTCTAAAATAGATGTGAGCAGTTTAACCCAGAGAACCACAAAACAACACAACAATAACCCATGGCTGAGGTCCAGCTCACTCTGGAGCGGGTTTTCTAGAAGAATCTCTCTATATCTGGCTGCTGTCATCTTATTCACTAGTTTTGGCCTCAGTAAAATGTCCCCGGGTAATGATGCTGCCATCACCATGCTTCACAGTAGAGATGATGTTAGCCAGGTGATGATTGGTGCTTTTTTCTTCAGGCATGATCCTTGGAGATCAGGATAAAAGATTCTGTTTTGGTTTCATCAGACCACCGAATTTTGTTTCTCCTGGTCCAACCACCTCTAAGGTAAGTTTTGGCTCAATTTAACCAAGCTGCCACATCTATCTGACCTTCTGGATGGTCCTCCACATCTACACAAGCAAATGGAGGAGCTCTGCCTTAGTGACCACTGGGTTCTTGGTGGCCTCTCTGAACAAGGTTCTTCTTCCCTGATCACTCAGTTTGCTCAGGGCTGTCCGATCTAGGCAGGGTCCTGGTAGCTTCAAACCTTTTCCAGATAGTAGAGACCACACAGGACCTTCAACACTGCTGACATTTCTCTGTGTCCCTCATCAGATCTGTCCGGTCTAGATCTACAGACTCTTCCTTTAACTTCATTTCCTGGTTTCAGCTGTGAGCCCTTCTATAGACCAGATCTTCTCCAAGGATCTGGTCCACAGGTGGACTCCAGGCGCACTGCAGAAGCATCTGAAGGACGATCAGAACTCCTGAAAGGCACTCATAGGGACCGGACCGCCCTCTGTAGTAACCACGCCCACTTCTAATTTCTGGCCAACCACAGTAGTTGTCGTACAGAAGATAAAAAGGTTCTGCTGGGACGACGTGTCGAGAACGAGCTGCAGGAACAGAGTGACATCATTTGTTCAAACTGTTCGTTCTTGTGGAGAAGATACGGATCTCTATGTTCTACCCACAGAAGACATATTGCATTAGTTCAGCAGCCTGACCTTTAAAGATCAGGTTCTGTGATCCAACAGAGCCGGGTAACGTCAGTAAAGAAGTGAACTCTGCTTCTGAGGCTAAATTTCACATGATTTTTACGACAGAAACTTCTGAGAATATCTTTGGTGGAGTGAGACATCCTGACGAGGAGAGAGGACCACCAACAGCTGAAGGAGATGGAGATCCAATCTGCCCATCCATCCTGCTCCATCTTACCAACCCACACGAACTGACTCCTCTGGTTGAGACCCACTCTACAGTGGAAGCTGCTTTCAGCTGCTTCTATCCAGGATCTGGTTTTTTTACTCTTGGTCCATATCTCAGAACCACAGATGTGGGTCAGAACACAGTCCAGAAATCAAGACCTTTGCTTTTTGGCTGAGCTTTTTCTTTACAACAGACCAGCGCAGCATCGTAGAACTGCAGATGAGACCCAATCAGTGCAAGCATCTCCTGCTCCATCCAATATCAACCATAAACAAGACACCAAGACACTGGAGCTCCTCGGTTTGAGAAAGAGGCTGAGCCTCGACCCAGTCGGAGACCCATGGCCTCAGTCTGGGAGGAACTGAATCTCATCCTGGTCACCTAACTGTGGCTTGAAGATGCCAACAGAACCACATCATCTGCAAATAGCAAAGATGAGACTCTGAGCATCTTGAGATCCTGTCCATGATCTCCAACAAACCCAGTCCAGCTCATCCCAACAAACCAGGGACAAGCTGGACTTTGTTCTAAGATCGTGGACTCAGCTCACGCTTTGATGAACGGAGACCGAAAACAATCCCACATTCCCGAAGCTCTGCCTACAAAGTCCTCGGGAGAACGAGGTGGTACGCTTCTCAGCATTAAAGATCTGGTCCACTGTTCCAGGATGGAAGCCAATCTGCTCATCCAGATACATTTTGTTTCTTAATCCAGGCTACACTTCCAGAACCTTCCAGGTCCTGGAAGCAGCCAGTTTAATGCATTTACGTTCAAATGCGATAAAGTGCAGTCGGTTTTCCTTATTTACCTTAAACCCACTACGATCTTTCTAAGTTCTGAAGACTGGAACCAATCTGTCCTGCATGGAGGATCATTCAGAGAAGATGGTCCTCTAATGAGTCCGTTGTAAACAAAGTTCTTGGTTGGACTCAGAGTCCTGGTGGTGAAGCTGTGGAGCAGGTCGCACTTTAGCAGAGGCCTCAGAGTTCCTTGCAGGACAGCGTCCATGGCATCCACCCCTTAGATGGAAACACCGAGGCGATGAGAAACTATCGTACTGGAATGTCCTCTGTCACATCACAAGAATGAAGGAGAACAGTCTCCCACGGTGACAGGAACTATGGGAACTCTCCGCCGGTCCGAGGTCACAGAGACGTTTCCCGAGAGAAACTGACGGAAGGTTCCAGCTGGACTCCGTTGGTTTTATCTTCTGCAGGGGCGTCGCCAGGACACTCGGTGGGAAGCTGTGAGAGGGAATTACATGATTAATCTGGGAGGAAGTAACTTAACAGACAGGATACCTTGGATGGATTCCTTCAGAGTGTCATTTACAGAGCTACCACCAGATGGCAGCAGTTCAACCTTCACACCTAACATCTGAGCTCAGAACAAGAGGAAAATTACTGCCAGCAGGAACGGAGGCGCAGGCAGGAGAGGAAGTGTCCTCTCTGAGGTGCAACATGGTGGGAGGACTAAAGTTCAGGTCCAGATTTACTGACCATGAGTCCTTTCACTGCAGCTTACGCTCAGACAGGCAGAGAAAAGGAATCCGTCCTTATTTACGGGACAGAAACGCAGACAAAGAGACGCTCTGGGGAAATGTTGCCTTTAAAGGTCTCTCTGCTGGACACACTGAGGACAACTCAGAGGACCATTTAGCAAGAAATGCAGGAATTTAAATGTCTGATTTTATTCATTGTCTGAGGCAAAATGAATGAATCTATACTGAGTTTAATGACTTGCAGCCCCACTTCAGAGTAGAAGTGATTCTGAAACACAGAAATGTTGGTTTTCTAAACCTTTGAAGAACAGAGGACTGTCTGGGTTTCACTGAACCGCAGCCGCCAGGTGGGTACAGGGTCTGGTTCTGGTTCCAGGGTTTCTAATAATACATTTTCATAATTCAACATATTACTTATTATTTTTAAATATAAAAATTAGATTTACAATAATTACATAAAACTAATTAACACATGATATAATGATAATATTAAAAATAATAAGACGACATAAGAGAATTGTTATTAAATAGCTAACGTCTGATCTAAGAAAGATTAACAATTTGTTTTTTATTGAATAAAGTTTATTAATGTAACTAAAGGTCTATTGAAAGTAACCCCTTGTTTAAAAAAATGAACATCAGAAAAACGATTCATTTTAGGCATTCTGTGGGTTATTACTAATGTTCACTTCGTCTCTATGATCACATTCTCACCACTAAACTGAATAAATATATGGCTGCATAAAATGACTGATCATAAAATGTTTGTTTCTAGTGTTTGTTCATATTTGTATTAGTTCTTAAGGAGAACTTGCCACTCACAAGATGGCGGACTCTCTGACGCGTCGGTTTAAGGGACAACGAAGCCAATGCAGCGTATTGTTTACTCTATAATCTAGGACACTCGGCAGGCTTTATGGAAAGGTCCATAAAGATGTCACCGAGTGAGGAAGTAAAAGCAGAGCAGCCCCTGTTTATTCAAACCTCTAAAAGGAAGAAGAGAAATCCAAAGAAGACCTTAAAGCTCCTTCTAGGTGGAGGAAATACTCACTGCCTGCAGGTTTTTGCTTCCTGTTGCCATGTTCACATTGTGTCGTTTCAGTTCGGACTTTATTAAGGCTGCAACACAAACCAAACGGAGACATTTCAGTTCAGACCTGCAGCTTTGCAGCCACCGTTAGTATCCTCAGTAATCCGTCCTGCATACCAGTAAGAACTACTCCCAGGAAGATCCAGGCGGAGAGAAAAATGTTCCCAGCAAACGGATTAAAGACTGTGGTCAGTCTGCCCTGAATCAGAGTGAAGATGATGCCGAAGATCTGCAAGAACAACAAGAAGAAAACCCATCAAAGGACAGGGAGCGAGGACGAATAAAAACCCGAATTTAATGACAGATTATTCAGATGGATGGACGGACAGAGAGACGGATAGACAGGTGGACATTAAGACTGGCGAGAAAGTCCGGACAGACAGGAATTTCTCCAAACTCCAACCAAATTCAGAACTTCTATCAATTTAAATCCAAACATCTTCCTGGTCTCTCCCTGCAGTCAGAAACGTCCTTCTGAATGCTTTTACAGTAAAATAAAGGTGAGCATGCTCACAGGACCCTGCAGTCTGCAGAAGGTCTGTGTTCCTCACAGCATTCATGGTACCTGAGCAAAAGCATTGAGGAGTCCTGAAGATGTTCCCTCAGATTCTGGGTACGTAATCTCCACTCCAAACTCAAAGCCCAGAGGCAGGTAACCTGTCATGAAGAACCTGAAAGTTGTACAAAAAAAACTATCTTCACCACTAAAAAAGACAACATCAAGGTAAAACACACCATCTGGACCTTCAGCTTCTTATTCATCTTTTCCATATAAATAGTGTTTGCTTCACATTATCAGCAGATGTTTTCACCTAAAACACAAACGGGTCACTTCCTGTCTGCTTACTGTTGTTTGAACTACAGAGGAAAACCTGGATGGTGATCTTCACTCAGCATGTTCAAAAACACGAGAACCTCCTAACCCCCCACAGTCAAACCGCTCTGGTACATAAGAAGACTGCTGCACTGTCATGTGACCAGGAGGCCTATCGTACCCAAGGACTCCGGCAGTGAAGAAGACCAGGTAGATGTTTTTCTGGTCCAGGGTGAAGGTGAAGACCAGCATTCCCAGAAACGACAGGAGGTACACAATTAGAGTTGTGATCCTGCAAATAAACCAGTGGAAACATGACGGCAGCAGTTAATAATCCACCTAGAAGTCATCATGGATGGATGGATGAATGGATGGATGCATGGATGGATGAATGCATGGATAGATAGATGGATGGATGGATGGATGGACGGATTGGTGGGTGGGTGCATGGATGGATCGGTGGATGAATGGGTGGATGGATGGATGGATGGATGGATTGGTGGGTGGATGAATAGGTGGATGGATTGGTGGGTGGATGAATAGGTGGATGGATGCATGGATGGATGGATGGATCGGTGGATGAATAGGTGGATGGATGGATGGATGGATGCATGGATGGACGGACGGATGAATGGGTGGATGGATGGATGGATGGGTGGATCGGTGGATGAATAGGTGGATGGATGCATGGATGGATGGATGCATGGATGGATGGATGCATGGATGGACGGACGGATGAATGGGTGGATGGATGGATGGATGGATAAATCGGTGGATGAATGGGTGGATGGATGCATGGATGGATGGATGGATCGGTGGATGAATAGGTGGGTGGATGCATGGGTGGACGGACGGATGAATGGGTGGATGGATGGATCGGTGGATGAATAGGTGGATGGATGCATGGGTGGATGGATGCATGGATGGATGAATGGATGGATGCATGGATGGATGGATGCATGGATCGATGAATGGATGGATGCATGGATCGATGAATGGATGGATGCATGGATGGATGGATGGATCGGTGGATGAATGGGTGGATGGATGCATGGATGGATGGATCGGTGGATGAATAGGTGGATGGATGGATGGATGCATGGATCGGTGGATGAATAGGTGGATGGATGGATGGATGCATGGATCGGTGGATGAATAGGTGGATGGATGCATGGATGGATGGACGGACGGATCGGTGGATGAATAGGTGGGTGGATGAATGGATGGATGAATGGGTGGATGAATGGATGGATGGGTAGGTGGGTGGGTGGGTGGATGGATGGATGAATGCATGGATGGATTGGTGGGTGGGTGGATGGATGGATGAATGGGTGGATGGGATGGATGGATCGGTGGATGAATGGATGGATGGATGGATTGGTGGGTGGATGAATAGGTGGATGGATGGATGCATGGATGGACGGATGGGTGGGTGGATGAATGAAGGATTGATGGACGAATGGATGGATGGATGAATGGATGGATGGATCAATGAATGGGTGGATGAATGGATGGATGGATGAATGCATGGATGGATGGGTAGGTGGGTGGGTGGATGGATGGATGGATGAATGGATGGATGGATCGGTGGATGAATAGGTGGATGGATGGATCGGTGGATGAATAGGTGGATGGATGGATCGGTGGATGGATGCATGGATGGATGAATGGATGCATGGATGGACGGACGGATGAATGGGTGGATGGATGCATGGAGGGATGGATGGATCGGTGGATGGATTGGTGGGTGGATGAATAGGTGGATGGATGCATGGATGGATTGGTGGGTGGATGAATGGGTGGATGGATGCATGGATGGATCGGTGGATGAATAGGTGGGTGGATGGATGGACGAATGCATGGATGAATGAATGAATGCATGGATAGATGGATGGATGAATGGATGGATGCATGGATAGATGAATGGATGGATGGATGAATGGATGGATGCATGGATGGATGCATGGATGGATGAATGCATGGATAGATGGATGGATGGATGGATGCATGGATGGATGCATGGATCGATGAATGGATGGATGCATGGATAGATGGATGGATGCATGGATCGATGAATGGATGGATGCATGGATGGATGAATGGGTGGATGAATGGATGGATGGATGAATGCATGGATGGATGGGTAGGTGGGTGGGTGGATGGATGGATGGATGGATGCATGGATCGGTGGATGAATAGGTGGATGGATCGGTGGATGAATGGGTGGATGGATGCATGGATGGATGGATGGATGGGTAGATGAATAGGTGGGTGGATGGATGGATGGATGGATCGGTGGATGAATGGGTGGATGGATGCATGGATGGATGGATGGATGCATCGGTGGATGGATGCATGGATGGATGGATGGGTAGATGAATAGGTGGATGGATGGATGGATGGATGGATGGATGCATCGGTGGATGGATGCATGGATGGATGGATCGGTGGATGAATGGGTGGATGGATGAATGGGTGGATGGATCGGTGGATGAATGGGTGGATGGATCGGTGGATGAATGGGTGGATGGATGCATGGATGGACGGACGGATGAATGGAGGAAATCATCAACCTACTTGTAGGTCTTTGTGTGGTCCAGCCAAAGACCACAGAGGATGGATCCAACCATCCCAGCGACAACGAGAGTCAGTCCAATTCTCCCAGCGTTCAGCTCCTGGTCCTGAAGAACAGAGAGCAAAAGGTTCTCACATGTTCTAAGGCCTGAAGCTATATCACTGTAAATGTAGAGGCTGAGGGCTCAGGGATCTACATGGTTCTGTCATGGGACCATTCAGCTGAGAGGCTTAGAAGTTCCTGCAGAGGTTAGGCTGTTTCTGTCCGCCCCTCAGCGTTCTGGATCTGGAATCTGTGTTGGTGTTGCTTCCCATGGACGTGTTCATGTGTGCTGAATGTTTTGGGCTCAGCAGCAGGCATGCGTGAAAGAAGCTAATGAACTCAAAGTTCATGTCCCATCAAAGCCAGAACAGGATCCTCTGTTCTCTTCTCCCTGGGCAGAGTGAGCTTTTTGCTGCTGCTTGATCCATCTTCTAGTCGTGCCTTCTAACACTTGATGGTTCCTGTGATGAGGAGCAAAGAGGTGGAATCTTTTGCTGTGACTTCACAGCAAAGGAAAACGTTCCACCTCTGGTCTGAGAATTTCTCTCCTAATTAAATCTAATTAAGACATTTTTTGGTCTTGATTCTCTGAATGAAACAAGAAACCTTCCTGCAGAAACAATAAAATCCTGGATGATCAGTGCTTCAGTGCTAACACTCATAAAGAGACTGTTTCAGTAACATCTGACCCTTTACCGCAAAATGCTTGATGATGATCTGGTTGAGCAGCGTTGAGATGGAGTAGAAGGATCCGGTCAGTATACCTGCAGAGTCAGCAGACAAAACGTTACCTTCTACATCATCAAACCGCATAAAACCCCAGACTCCACGTCAAGCCATGAATGTGTAATTTATCTGGCTAATACCATCAGAATATAATTGGTAATGTTTAATAGTTGTTCCTGTGTTCATGCAGCACTAAAGTATTTCATCTCTAGGAATTAAAGCCAGAGAAAACTGCAGGTATTCAGTAACCAATCCTTCATGTTTTTATCTTTGCGCTGACGAAAGCCTGATAAGTAAGATTAGTTTGACGGTTTTAGCCATCTGAAGTTAATCCCTGCATGTCAAAAAAGAAGAAAGAAATACAGTGAATGTGGGAGTTTCTTCCTCACCATAGCTGATGAGCAGCAGAACAAAGGCTTTGTTCTTTATTAGGTTGATAATGGACTGTCTGTAGGAGTAATCTTCCAGCAGGGAGCCTGGTAACACAGCCTGGGCCTGGCTGGGAGGCAGAGGAGGTCTGTCTTTAATCACTGCAGGACCAACAGAAACAGTTCAGAGAAGGAAACCTCGTTAAACGTTCATGCTGAGGAAAGTTCCTGCAGAACCACCCGGCACCTTCAAAATAAACTTACATCTCGTCACTCTAATCAGGATTTTATACGACAGACCAACTGTCAAGGGGAAGGAAAGGCATTCTTGGGTTTCAACATTTTTTACTGATTCAAATCTGAAAAGTGTAGTGTGTATCTGTCCTCCCTGAGTTAGAACATCTGCTGCAGGTCTTTTGGGGGTTGTCTCTACCAGCTTTGAACATCTACTGAAACAGGTTTGACAGATTCTCGGTTGCACTTGGGTTTTTACTTTGATTAGGCCATTCCATTGTATCTGGCTGTATGTTGATGGTGGTTGCCCATCCATCGTCCCATCGACCCCGACCAGCTTCTCAGTCGCTGCTGAAGAAAGGTATCCCCGTAGCATGATGCTTCCACCACGTTTCCCTGTGGAGGTGGTGTGCTCAGCGTGATGTGCAGTGTTAGTTTTCCTCCTCACATTGATGTGTCTCCTACACGACTTGTATCAAATTGCTAACAGGACTTCTTCTGGCTTTCTTTTTGCCACTCCTTTACAAAGGTCAGACTTGTGCAGCACATGGCCAATATTTCTCCTGTAGATAGATTTTCCTTCCTGAGCAGTGGATCTCTGCAGCTCCTCCAGAGTTACCACAGGCCTCTAGGTTGCTTCTCTGATTAATGCTCTCCTTGTCAGTTTAGGTGAATGTCCATGTCTTGGTAGGTCTGCATCTTTCCATGTTCATATGATGGATTGAACAGAGCTCTGGAGATGTTCAAAGCTTGGGATGATGTTGTAGAACCTAACCTGCTTTAAACAGAACCAGAACTTCCTCCCTGACCTGTCTGCTGTGTTTCTTGGTCTCCATGACGCTCGTTGTTCTCTAATGTTCTCTAAAGAACCTGAGGCCAGAAACAAAACAGCTGCGGTTAGACTGAGGTTAAATTACACAAAACTTGACTCTGTTGGCTGAGACTTCTGAAGGCAGGTGGTTGTACTTGATTGTATTTATGGGTATCAGAGTAAAAGAGGCTGCATTTAATTGCAAACCACACTTTGAAGACTTGCAAGACTCTGTGTTGTCCTACTTCTTTATGAATGATCAGTTTGTTTTCTACATGTTGATTGAAAGAAGTTGCAGTAATTTATTGAATGTGGAGCAGACCCTTTGATCCTGTTTTTTTGGTATTTGGAGAAGCTTTTTTCTTCCTGATGCAACGTTTCCATCGGCAGCCTGGGCATAACCTGAGCCTGCCTCTGTGGAAGTCAGATGGATAGACCTCTGTATTTGACTGGCTGCTTTTAACCACGCTGGTAGTTTGCACGTCTTTGCATACTGCTTCATTCCTATTCAAAGCGACCCACCATCCACTCCTGCTTTACTTCTTCCTGGAGCTCCAACACTAACTCCAAATGCATGAAGCTTTTAGACTCAACCTGAACAAATTCTAGTCAAACTAATGGATAATGCTCCAAATGTGGAAGATCTCTGGACTGTTTGTGTTTCCTTGAAGACACAGGAGCCTCAAGCACAGTCACAACAATAAAGGCCACTTTCCTAAAGTACGAAGGTCCGCCAGGGGTCAACAAATGAGGTTGAGGCTACTGAAGCAAAAATCCTCAGTAACCACTGCAGATGGGTACCTGGTGTGACTCTTCCAGGCCAGTGTGTGTGTGTGTGTGTGTGTGTGTGTACCTATAACAGTGAGGATGAAGAGGCCCGTGGAGACAGCAGCTGTGCCATAAAACATGATGCTGATGTTGTGACCTGTGGAACAGAAAATCCACCTTAACTGTTCAGCTTCTAGTGTGTCTGTTGAGGAGCTTCTATTGGTCACAGAGGAAGCACAGGAAGTTCACATGTTTCCACATGGGAGGACAACAAAAACCAGTGGTGGAAAAATAATTAGAAACATGAAAAACACGTTTTTCACGTGTTGCCACGTCATAACACAATATAATTCAGTTTCCTTCCACATGTGGAACACATAGTAAAACACATGGTTTTCAACATGTGAAGCAAGTTTCAACACAATCTGATTTCTGTGTTTCACATGTTAATATAAAATATAATCTTCACACCTTTCACATGTTATTACATGATAAAATTTCCATATGTAAAACATGCAGTGAAATGTGGTTTTCTACGTGGCAAACACGTGAGAAACCAGGTGTTTCACATGTTACTATAAATTATTCATGTGAAATACATGTTATTTCTTCAAGTAAAACACATGGTAATGCAAATATGGGTTTCTACATGTGAAACATGTAGAAACCTAATTTTCATGATATTACATAATTTCCACATTTTTACATGATCAAATTTAGTTTCACATGTTACTTATTTCCACATGTGAAGCACATTGTAAAATGTGAGTTTCTATATGTGAAAGACATCAGAAATAAACGTGTTTCACATCGTGAAAAAGGTTAATTCCACTTATAAAACCACAGGTTTCACATGTAATCCTGCGGGTTTCACATGGGAAGTTATACGTATTTTAAAAATGATGTCTGAATACAAAATATCCTAAATGTTCCAAAACCACATGTCGGTATGTGCTACATGTGTTTTATATAGTCCTGCATGTGATTTTAACATGTGAAGTTTCACATGTGGTTAATTTATTCACATGCGATCTAATGTGGATCCAATGTGCAAACTCACATGTGAACATCATGTGCTTTTCTGTAAGGGACCTGACAGTTTGTCTGGTCTGTTTCAACTATCTGCACAGGATGAAACCACATAATCCAGATCTGGTTCAGGTTTTCTGTCTTCACCTGTTAGTTCTGGGTCTTTTGGCGTGTTAGGAACCAGAACTGGAGGCAGGAGGAACCCAATGGCGGTCCCCAGCTACATGGAGAAGAGACAAAGATGAGACTCAATTGAAGGGTGCATGAAACAACTGATGTGGGAACATTTCAGTAGTTGGTAAAAAATGTGAATGTCTCAGTCATTGTGTTAGTTACAGTGTCATTAACCAAAAAACGTTTCCTAACTCCTATTCTCCAGTGTGAAGCATTCCCATGGATTTTTCCATTTTAGAATTTCACTCTTCTCAAAATTGAATATATCAAAGCTCTTAGGCCATTTGGGCCAAGTTTTTAGGTATAAAAGTTCACTTTGTATATGATGGACAGATGGACGAATGGTTGCATGGATGGATGCTTGGGAAGATCGGTGCATGAACGAATGCATGGTTGGAGAGACATTTAGACCAATGACTGCAAGGATAGACGCATGAATGTATAGATAGATGAACATATGAATGGAAGGGTTGCATGGACAGACTCAAGGAGCCATGACAAACAAAAATGGATAGATGGAAGGATGGATGGACAGCTGCCTCACAATGTCCTCAGTCTGACACATTTGGCAAACGTTTGCAGGTAGAGCGGATAAAAATGACCGAGTCCAGATGTGGTTCGTTGAAAGACTCCTACCAATGAAGCCAGAATGATGAAGTTAAATGAAGAGCTGCTCTATCAAAGTATTAGATCGGGGTGTGCACACATAAAGAACCGGATTATCGCAGCTTTTTTTAATACTTTGCAGACTAACTGCAAGTATTTGGAAAAATGAATTTGGAAATATTTACTTACTGAGTATTAGAATGTGTAAAAATGATAAGGATTAGGATTTTTTTGTATTCAAATCATAGTAACATGTCTAAATAAAACTTGTGAAGCTTTGGTTTTAGTGTGACTCCAGAATTATTGCTGCCCCTTACCTAGGCCACCCCATACAAAACGTCCTGGGAGCGCCCCTGGATGGATTCACGTTGGGTTTAAACAGGAGTGAAAGTGAGCCGGTACGGTCCGGTACTGCGTACCACTAAAAGATTCTGTGCCGGTACATGGTACCGGGAAGAGGGAAGAACGGATGTCTGCTATGAAGCCGTCATCCAGAACCAGTTACGGCTGCAAAAACTCACGAGCAAACAAAGAAGATCAGATCCGCTACCAACAGTTAGTCTACAACACGACTTAATCTGTCTATAAATATAGGTATTTTCTCCTCATTCCAGACTGTTTCTGAGCTGTTCTGCTATGATGGAGCCTCAATGCTCTTGCTTTGCTTCTCTCCCCTCGGAGCTCGAGGTTTTAATGAACGGCCAGCCTTTAAAACGAGCACCGCTACGTTTAATGTCTGTCTGCTCGCTGCTAAATACCCCAGTTAAAAGCAAAGGGAGAGAAACTAGTTGTTTTCATGTTATGTTGCTGAATTACAACACAGCACAGCTAGAAAACACCGTTACGACCAGAGATTTCACAAACTACACGAGAGCGCATGCGCACTTACCTCCGAAACAGAGCGGTTGCCATGGAGATCAGTGCGTTCGATTTAATGGACGGGGAGATTTTACACAGGTGGTGCACACACATAAAAAACCGCCGCTTGCATTAGGACAGGACGATAAATCACTGACCATCTACAGACTTTTAAATAAAAACCGCAAAAACAACCTGTCAAATTTTAATTTAAATGAGATCAAAACTTGACCACAATGCAGAGAACAAGAACTTCTTTGTTCAAAAGAAAAGACGGAAACTGAAGATGAAAAGTTATGCATCAGAAAATTGTTTATCATTGTTTTATAC
>JAHUTJ010067406.1:0-16250 GCA_036250325.1 Characodon lateralis
GCAGCGGCTCTACTCCGAGCCCCTCCCGGATGGCCGAGCTCCTCACCCTATCTCTAAGGGAGTGCCCGGCCACCCTACGGAGGAAGCTCATTTCAGCCGCTTGTATCCGGGATCTCGTTCTTTCGGTAATGAGCCAAAGGTCATGGCCATAGGTGAGAGTTCCTAGTCAGAGTTGTGCATGCATCCATTGAATTAAACACAACCATGAGTGGGGCACATATTTTTGAGAACTTTGAACTGAGTGATCCTGTTTTTTACATAATGAACTGAACACATCTCACCCTGACTTTATTCAATGGCACCCTATTTGGGGGTAAACAAAAATATTAAAACTATGCTTTTAAACTCTGTTTTTATTGTTATTTTGCCACCTAGTGGTGCAGAGTTGTTAGAATGAGAGGAAGGGCAAAAAGCATGCCATACTCAGGGCCCAAGAGCAGCAAAGGGACAGGTAGCCTCAGCTCCTCAAGGCTGCACCAGGCCCATGCAGAAAAACACTAGGAACCCTTACAGAGAAGCTATATGCAAACACAGAGCTAGATCAGCACAGGAGCAGCAGCCCCAAGTCAAAGGGGCACAGAGATGCATGGCACCGAACCCCTAACCTAACCGCCCCACCACCTCGTCAATCTAGGTCAAGCACAGAACCCGCCCACCGCAGCACTTACGCGTGCGCACAAGTCCCCTGCAGCAAGACTGCCCTGCACTGAGAGGGAGAAGTAAGTCTCTGTATCACATCTTCTTTATACCCCAGGGACATTCCAAGGACCCCAAGTTCCTAGATTCTCTGAAAAACCTAAAGAGAAGCATTATAAAAAATGCTTCAGTTCCATTTATTTTATAGAAATTGTTAGGGCTGCCAGTAAGTTTGAATTTAAAAGCATTTATTTCTTAACAATGGATTTTTTCCTTTTTGAATTACTGCATTCAAATTAAAGTCTGGACTTGTCTATCAATCTGCTGTCATTCGGCTTTTGGAATAAAGAAATAATGAAAAAATGAATTTACTTTAAACGCTTTTACATGTTCACCAAGGGTGTCATAGAGGATGGTTTAACTGCAAGAAACTCTGCTATTCAGTGCAGAAAGTACACTTCCAATGTTCCCTAAGAAGCTGAACAACAAAAGATTAAAGGTTCATGGATTTTCAACATTTGATTGTTTGAGGTCTTCATCAAAGGTCAAGGCAGACCATGACTGTTTATTAAGCACTGCCAAAAAAAAGTAAGATGTAACTAACTGCTGAATCATCCCTGACTCATGAGGTATACAATCAGGATCACACTGAAAGGTTTCAGATAAACAGCTTTAAAATCATGAGCCAAGTTACTCAAATTTTGCATTTTTAAAACGACTAAAAGCAGCGTCAGTGACTCACACTCTTTTCACTGAGTGCCACAGTTTGCATAAACTTGGTTTCTGTGGAGAATGAAGCGAGATTCTCACAAGATTATCAATGATTTGCTGGTAGACAGAACCACGGAAGCTGGAAAAAAATCTGTTTTGGGGAGCTTTAGGTATGCCTGCATGTCAATACTAACACTGCCTAAAAATGTCTCTTTATAGTACTTTGTTGATTAAAAGTTATGGAAAAAGAAAGTACACCTTGTTTGTATAGTTTTACCTTACATGACATAATAAAACGATCTGGTCTTTAGCAGAGATGAAGCCAAAATAGGAAAGCTTTGTCTGTAAAAATAGTTTCTTCCACTGGTTTTAAGAGAGAAACGCTTTTGTTTGATCATCAGCAGGTGGGACCACCTCTTTGAGATCAGGAGTTTTAGTTGTTTTCTCCTTTGGAGAAAGCAAGTTTGTCCTAACACAATGCCAGGACAGAAATGCACCTGCTACCCAACAATCTGGAATGCCTATCAGGCCATATCTAAACATTTTTATGTCCATCATATTACAAAGAGAAAAAAATTAGAAGTGGAAAAGATGTTAGTAAATTGCCAGGTTAAATGGTGAACTTCATAACTGTACAGTTAGGAGAAAACTGAACACATATTGCTTCTTTGAAAGGGTTTTCTTTATATTGCATCACTCTGTCACACGTCTTCAACAATCCATTCTTTACTTTTCTCATGGTGCCAGGGGCAGCAGTGGGTCAACCTCAACCCTTCTTTTTTGTTGCAACCTTTTAGCCCTTTACGAAACTTAAAGAATACCTCAAGATTACAGGTTTCGTCTTAGGAATGGTCTAAAAAAGGGTTTTTAGTCAACTATGAGCTCTTTTGTAAACCAAAAGAATTTTAGAATCAAATTTGAGGACACATGACTATAAGTTTAATCTTAGTCCAAACTGGGTTATCAACAGGACAAAAACAGCAAATGTACAAAAGAATGACTGAAAAAGACAATAATCAAGGTCTTGCAAAGGACCATTCAGAGTCTAGACTTCAACCCAATGTCCTGCTGCAGTAGGACCTTAAGAGAGCTGTGCAGAAACACACGTCTGAAAATCTGAATAAACTGAGTTAATACCATAAAGAAGAAAGAGACAAAATTTCTCCAAAACAACGACAGACTGATAAAGTCAGACAGAAAACTGACTACTGATAGTCATTGCTGCTAAATGTGGTTTACAAGCTGCTGAATCATAGGGCTTATATGGTTTTTCTCATACAGCTTTCCCATTTTGGTGTTTCCTTTTACACTTGAGGTGAGATTTAACCAGACCTGATCACTTTATTGTCCCCATCAAAAAATGTCAAAACTGAAAGAGGCTCCACTTTCTTTTTAACATGATGGTACATGCCTGCAAAAAAGGATTACTATGCACTGCTAAGACTTTGGCCTGTATTAAAAAATGTTTAGTAAATTCATGAATCCAATTGCATTTACCTGTTTTAGTTCTATAACAGCAACATGATCAAATGAAGGCATCAGTATCAGGTCGGCAGAGCTTCATAGCATGATGAGGAGGTGATTTTAAATTAGGTGCATTGGAGCAGCGACATATTTACAACACCAGGGCACTGGCCTTCCAGGACCAGAAATGGACAACACTGGCTTAGACCCAAAAAAGTAAAACAAATGAACCCATTTAAGAGTCAATAAAAGAAAAATACTCACAGGGGATTTTGTTCAGCTCATTCATGAACTTGTTCTTCAGCTTGGAGAAGGCTTCATCCTTCTCTCCTGTACCTGATCCGGCAATACTGGTGGTGTTTGAGCCAGCTGTTGAGGAGGAGGCAGTCGTGAGCGCTGGGGCCGCGGCCGCCAGCGCTTCCCTTCGACTCTCATTCATTGTGGTGATGCTGGACAGCCAGGCAGTTGCTGGACAAGGAGAAAAAATAGAGTTGAAACAGATGAGGTTAGATTTTTTTTCTGTTTTTCAGCCTCCGTGACAGATGCATGTCAGAGGCAGGGAGCCTGCCTTGTCAGATGACTGAGCTGATGCAGACTGTGTGAGCAGCTGAAGGCTCAGCCTGAGTAAACATCAGCTGGAGTCCAAAATGAACTGGCCAGCACTCTGAAATCAGAATAAATCGTCTTGTGCATTGCCTAAATTGAATGTTAACATCACAAAGTAGCAATAAAATGATGATAGCAAACCATGAATCTCATATCTATGTCTGGCTTAATTATCATTCTGATCGCCTACTAGTGACGTACTGTTATGTTGCTGCACACCACACAAAGCTCTTTTCACACACCAGGTGTATTTGCTTTATCTTCAGGTCTGGTTGCAAAGGAAACACTGTGACTCATATGTTATCCACTACTCTTTGTGCAGAGGTGCTCATGCAGTTCCACATATAGTCTTCTGTTTAATGTTCATTGTTTTAAGGATCAATCATCTCCAAGCATGTCATCACCATCCTCACAATGAGACGCCTCTTTTTCCTGGAGTTTCCTTTCCTCTCAGTGCTACGCTAGGGCAACAGAACATGACTCATTACAACAAAATCCTGGAAGATTATGTCAGGTCTGCGAAGAAGCATACATCATCCAACCTTTAAACAGGACAATGATCTCAAAGATATCTTAAAGTCCACCAAAGCTTTGTTCCAGAAGAGGTCCTGGGAGGTACTAGAATGGCTACTGAAGTCATTTTACCTGACGTTTGTTGAAAATCTCTGGCAAGATTTACAAAAGGCAGTTGTAGGAGGCCATTGCCATTAGGAGGAGGATAACATCTTTCAGGTATGCTGCTGGAAGCTTATGTCTGGCTATGTATTCAGCTTGTGGCAATCATCTGTTGTACATATATTTATCTTTTCATTTAGGCTTTAGTCTTCATTTACATTTATTTTTTTAAATCAAAACCAGACAGAAGATGAGTGAATAAGCAGTTGAAAGAGAGAAATGATTGCTCTCCAGAAAGCCTGGAAACTAGGAAATAAAGACAAGGTAAAGGGAAACTAGGGGTGGCCTAGAACTGTTGCACAGTAATTTATATTACAACAATTTTTCTTTCAAGATCAGATGTTTTAATGTGTGTACGTGAGCAGCAACAGGCATCAGTTCTGCAGCAGAAAGGAACTATGTGTGTGCTGTTGGTGTGCAGGTTGTAATTTGCTCTGTCACCATAGTAATTCAAGAGGATAATGGCGTGCTAAAGAAAACCAGTACACAGTGAAGATTGATGGGCTAATTTTCCTTCCTTCCCACAGTTGGTGCTCACTAAACTCATATTTTCCCATTTATTTCATTGTTACACTGGCTGTGACTCCAAGGTCTGCAGAAGGTTTCTCTGTGAGGTAATTTGAAAGTCTAAATGTAACCTCCAAAATTGACACAAATTGTATTTGTTTTTACATTTCAGCGAGCATAGAACAAGATGCCATTGTAATACTACCTAATGAATAACAGGAGGTTAGTGAGGTAGTGAAGCAATTTGGAGAGGAAAAGCAGAGCGATGAAACCTGGTGGAACTTTAAGACTTGAGGCTTAAAATGTCCATTTATTCTGTATATAAGACTGTTTAAATCAATCTGAGTTTATTTTAACCAAACAGAGTGACAAGTTGAGCATAATGGCAATAACAATTATTTAATAAGGCTCTAACATTTTAGGATTAATACTGTGGATCAGTTTTACCTTTTACTAAAAGAAAAAAAGCAGAAATAAAAAGTGGAGTGAAGTAAATATGTCTGCTGTTGCCATTAAAATGCAGTTTTCAGACCTAACGCAATACAACTCAACAAATCAAAAGAAGATTCATGGATGATTCAATCCACTTTTATGTTGGACAGAATAGCCAATTAATGTTTCCATTGAAGTTTTAACACTTTTAAACTCTGGTGTATTTTTTAAAGATCAGTAGTATCACACACTTGATTCAGTTCTGAATTGTACTATTTAGTCTCTGCTTTTATTAGAAAATAATTGTGTCTTAAGAGTATTAAAGAAGTAAAATTAGCAAAATACGCTTGTTAAAAGAGCCTAGATGTCATTACATTTGAGGAATAGTATTTTTCTAACCAGATGTGTGTTCCCTGTAAGAAAAGTTTCTTTTTGGCCAAACAGCAGCTAAGTTCTTGGAAAAAGAATATTTGTTAGAAATAGCCGATGTTCCAGCATAAACTATGCCTAAAATGGAAGCAAGATGTAAAGCTCACCCAGGATGGATCCAAATAAATTCTAAGTTAGGAAGGTTATCAGGACAACTTCACTCCAGAACGAAAGAAAATCATTTTGCTGCTTTACTGCTTTGAACCAATACTTAGTAGACTGTTATATTTCAAGTGCCATGCATTAATTTTGTGCATACAAATAATTTATTTGGCCAGTTGAAATCACCTTCACCGGCTTTGATGGTAAAAGCTGATACAGATTTTACTGGCTGAGATGCTAAATTTTGATGAGAGTGGGAAGAAATTATGGTTGAAATGAAAAATAAGAACAAGGGAATGTGGGTTAACTTATGTCATCATTTCGCTTTTTATTAATAATATTCTCAGTTTCCTTAGTATTCTTTGTTACGTGACATCATTTCATTATTGTTAAATAAGTCATAATTTAGTAAACATTTGGCCGGCTTTATAGCTAATTAGCTTGATTAGCTTGGTAGCAGAAATTGGAGGTCATTACCCTGAAATTAAATTTTTTTTTTGTGCTTAGTTTTATTTTTAAGACTTTAAGGTTCTTTTTAGCAAGAAGTCAGCTACGTTTTTGTAAAAATAAAGGTTCACATGAAATACCCAATGTTCCAGCTCAATCAGAGTTTTGCATAATCGTGAAGACAAAACTCTCTGAAGAGAAACATATGGCACTTCATGGAGAGCTGTTGTTTGATGTCTCCACACAAATTTAAAGCAGGATAATGTCCATTAAGTGTGATTAATGAAAATGTATTTATATTCGGAGAACAAAGGATCATATAGTCCGCTGTATTGGTGAGTCTAAAATTATCTACTGGTTTGTCTCATATATGTGTCTTGGTCCTGTGATGGATTTGTCAACTGATCAGATTGTAGCCAGCATAGATGTACAAAGGGTATACGCTGCACTGGCTTGACCAGTAAGTCAAATTAGGCTGAATCTGTTCATAATAATATTCAAATTTTCAATACATATAGCATTGCAACCACTTATAGCATGTGCTTAAATTCACAGCTAAAAAAATACCTAAATACCCCATTTTTTAGTTATAATTAACCGTACTCACTTTACCTATTCTGTTGGCTATAAATTGTATACTATATTATTTGAGGGGTCTTGACCTGTTCTTAATCAAAACTTCTATAACTACTCAAAATAAAATGTAAGGCATTCAATAAGGAGTTGATCTTGCTTGTTCAGCTCAGAAGGAACGGAGACTAAGACATAACACTGAAGGTTTTATCCATCCTCCTACCTTAAGTTGGTAAAAAGATTTATTGATTTCTTTTTTTCTTTTTTATTACATATCGAAAAGTAGAGCCTTCTACTGAACAGAACAGTCTGACCAAAAATCCTTGGAACTGTATCAGTTTGCAAAGGTTTTTACTCACAGTTCTAGGACAATAACCAATCACAATATGGGATAGGATCCATTCCTTTACTATGCTAAACATAATTAGGCATGTATGAAAAATAAAGAGACAGATTGATTTAAGTTGGATCGTGCAGCTTTTAGAGCAAAGCAAACATGACGTTACATCAAACACAAAAATCTATTTATGAGCAGAAGTCTTCAAACTCAAAAATGTTCTGTGCCTTCAGATTTAACAAGTTATTTCAACAAAGTTATTTTAGCTAGCCACTGAACATGACTGCAAGATACTTTGGTGCCAGCATGAAGTGCTGATCACAACCTTCTGCTCTTTCACAACTCTGAGAAAGCTTCATATCCCTGCACTCTCCAGCTATGATGTTAACACTAACACTTCTTTCACAGCATCTTTCACCACCATCAACAGATATTTCTTAACACATGGGTGTTGAAAATATACAAAAAAAAAACAAAAAAAACACTAAACTAAGCGGCATATAAAACAACCTGTAATTAAAGAACAAGATGATGCATCAAAGGTAATTTAGGTTTAAAAATGAGCTTTGAAAAACCAGTGGTTTACCTTTCACTTCTCTTTTCTCGTGGTTGCATGAACACCTACACACGTCCCTGTTAGCTCAGCCTCCCTTTGAAATGCTGCAAGGTTAGTGTGGGAGCCGATCCACTGAGAGGCCCATTCGGCAGTGACAGAGATACTTCAAAATGGGCGAGGACTTTAAGGGAGCACAATGATGAGAGTGCATGTGGGAGTCTTTGTATGTGGAAAAAGAATTGATCTTTCCTTTGTGTGAGTGTAAACATGAAATACTATTTCTAAGTAAGATATTTTCTGAATAATTTCTGCATAATGCAAAGAGAAGTCCAAACAGTTGGTTTGGACTTTGGTTTGTTTTTTATGCAAATTAGGCCTTTCCAGGAAATTAGAGAGCTTTCAGATATACAGAATGAAGCAGACCTCTGCATTAAAAGATATTAGAGGCTTTCATATCAGGTAATTTAATATAGATGCCTGAGTACAAGCTGTGTGCACAGAGGATCACCCATTGTGTCTGTTTTGCTCTCATTGTAGACCTAATACTACTGATAAAAAAATGAAACAATAATTCAGTTCACATTTGTGTCTTAACGACCACTTGCCCAGTCAAGCATAAGATGACAACATCCATATTATCTTCATTGGCTGCAGTGGCAGACAGCAGGCAGTCCACTTGAAAACCAATGCCATTTACTGCTGAAGTGGATTAAGGCTTATTTATCTTCACGAAAGACCAGAGAGTGTTGACCTTTTTCCCTCTCGTAGGGCTGCCAACACAAGATGATCATGCTGTATGTGCAATGCAACTCAGTATTTAAGCTGTCACTGTTGTATCTATGCCTCTTTAAATAATGTTTTCACTGTCTTTTTAATGCCTTTTCTCATCCATTTTTAACACCTGCACCCCCCAGAGAAAGTGATTCAAGCCCATTTAAAAAGAATCTGAAAATTGTAGAGTGTATTTATTTATGTCCCTTTGCTGTGATACTCCTAAATAATATCCAGTCCAAATGTCTTCTGAAGTCACCTAATAATTAAATGGAGTGTAAAGACCAAGTTAAGGAGAGAATTAGGTTATAAAAAATATTTTGACATTTAAATATCTCAGAGCACTGTTGAACCCATCATCTGGAACGGGAAAGAATACGACAAATGCAAACTGGAAAAGATTTGGATTTCCACATAAACTGACAATGGGTAAGAAGAGCATTAATCAGACATGTAGCAGAAACAAAACAAAACAAAAAATCAGTGAAGCAGCCAATAGGCCTACGGTAACTGTGGAGGAGCTGCGGAGGAGCTAATCGAACATTACCCTGAACACACCATCCTCATGACAAAGCATGATGGTGTCAGCATTTAGATGTGGGGATGCTTTTCTTTGGCATCGGCACAGAAGTGGTTCAGAGTTCATGAGATGATGGATGGAGCTAAACACAGGGCAATCATTGAAGAAAACCTCTTAGAAGCTACACATAACTCGAGACTGGGGTGGACGTTCACCTTCTAGCAGCACAAAGGGCTGAAACATTAAGCCAAAGCCATTATGGATTAGTTTAAATACAAAGCATAGTCAGGTGTTACAATAGGCCCAGTCAAAGTCCAAATCCATTTGCCAATCTGTGACAGACCAACACTGATGATCTCCTCCATCATATCCGCCCAAGCTTCAGCTGTTTTGCAAAGAAAAATTGGGAACTATCTAAATGTGCAAAACTCATAGAGACATAGCCTAAATGTTGAAATTGCAGTGAAAGACAAATCATGAATCTGCTTCATGATCATGTGCTGATTTTTGTTGGTTTGCCACATATAATCCCAATAATATACAAACAAGTTTGCGGTTGTAATGGAACAAAATGTAAAAATAGTTTTAAAAGGCTGCAAACAAGAGCATCAGCTGATCTAACCTTATCTGGATACTTGCTGTCATTGTGGTTTTGCTTCACTGCAGGATGTGGCACACTGCTGCTTCCAGCTTCTTCTTTTCTGATCCAGCCATCTTTTGGAGGCGTGATGCTCTGGTGTAAAACCCCAACCCAATTAAAGGGCCGCCAGATGGCTCAGCAGGTCCCCTACCGCAGTGGTAAAGTTGGCACACAGCTCCCTCCCATCACCTTTCTCTTTCCTTCACAAACTGGGTCAGCTTACTTACTTTCCTCCTCTCCCTCTATCATTTGTTCCATCTCCTTCATCACCCTCTTTTGTTTATTTTTTTTTCCCGCAGCTCCATGGTTTCCTGCACTGATTCCTGTCTCCCCAGAATGCTGTAAACATCATCATTTTGATAATGGAGCCTATAATGAAATAAATCAAGGGCAAATGATGTGATTAAAACAATTTGGGAACTCTCATTTTGGTACATGCATTTTTTGTCATGTGGGATTCTCTGCTTCCCACTGGGTTCAGCTTTGGAAAGTGCTCCCAGTGAGGCCGGTGTTACATTTAATGGTTTTGGAGAAGAACAAAGCAGGTCTTATGTTTTTCTTTTAATAAAATATGATCAGAACTTAGTGGCTTATGAACAAAGATACTGTTTTGTTTCATTTCATAGGAACTCATCCAATTAAACCTAATTGAAACAATTTCATGAAAAATTATCATCTACATTTTACTACATGATTTAACACCAACATAATACAAACTAACCCAGTTTACTGGAGCCATCGTATCAAAAAGAAAAAGCTTTTTTTTTTATGTGAGGTCCCAATATGTATTTGAGGTGAATACTCGAAGCTTCAAATATAAATAAAAAGGCCGATATTAAAGTCATTTCATTGGATTACAGACATTAATCTTGGCTGTACATACACATACATGTATTTGATGCTCCTTAATCCTACTTTCTATTTACTCTAAAGCTCATATATTTATAGCTAATGTTGATACGATGTGAGTGCTGAAAACCAAAGTCAAATTCCTTGTTTCTACACACAAACTTGGCCAATAAAGTTGATTCTGATGAATATCATTCAGTCTATAAGGATTATGCAGCTTAATGCTTTTGCTTGAACCACAATAACACACACACAAAATGTACTAACAGAATTATGATGGCCATTACAGCTTAAAAGGACATATACCGAAAACTAGCTGTACCAATTATGAGACTAATAAAGACATTAAGGATTGTCATGTAAAATAACCATCCGCATTTATAAACTAATGTGTCAGACTTAATTGTGCAAAATTAGCTCTGAAATCCTATCACTTATTGGCATTAAGTAATCCCTCTGGGGGCTGAGATGGCCATTGAAGGTTTATATTCTGTCTGGTGAACCATTTGTGTTAATTTTGCCAAATGTTTTGGACAAAATTAAGCAAGAAGACATTTGAAATGTGTTAATTCACCAGATTTTATTTTAAATATCCAGTTTTTTCACAAGGTTCATGATGCAATGGACTTTAACAAGGTCGCCAGGGTATATGGAAGACAGGCCCACAGTCTCACAGACCCTCCATCGTACTCGGTGGGCATGAATTGCTTTTCCAGATTTTTATTCATAGTTTAATGTGAGATCCAGATGGACCATTTCCTTTTGAAAATCTCTATCTTAGCTAAATTTAACTAATGCACATTGTTCTACTTTAGTTTGTTACATTTATTTCATAGGAAATGTCAGGATTCCAACAAGTGTGGAAGTGGTAATTTTATGTCTTAAATTATTTCCTATTAAATACATTGAAATTAAAGGGTAGATTTTTGAAAAAAAAAAAAAATCAATTTGAGAATCTTGCTGCAGTGAAAGATTAATTGACACATTGAGACTTTTTACACATCTTTACCAAGGGTCCAAATAATCGTGACTTATTTTTCTTAATGAGAAGTCTATAGGACGATATGTAAATATTTATGTAGTTAAAAGCTAATATTCCAGATTAACTGAAGAGTACTTTTATGAAATAAACAACACCAGTGAAGCATCTCAGTCAGATACAGTGGCTAGCAAAAAATAACTGTATTTTAACTGAATCTTGACAATCACTGACTGAGATTTATTTCAGAACAATTAAATTCTAATGAAGTTATATTATGTGCCTTCCTGAGCACGAGTTTGACAGGGTTGATTATTTAACAGTCAACAGTTGGTTAGAGGTTTTAAACCAGACTGGATTACACTTCAAAAGTGTGGGAACTCCTGTGGTTTTAACATAATCCTCTGACAGACACTCAGACGGTGCTTTGCAGATTTGGATAAACGAATAATCATCTCAAGGCCCCTAGCTTTGATCCAAAGGGAGTACTAACAGTAATGACAATGAGTGACAAATTAAAAAATCTTAAGCAAATTAGGCCTCATGTTGCATGCATAATACAATGTTGCATCAGTTACCTGCAGAATGCTGAACTGGGTTATCATTAATATCTTTTTATAACATAATTATGCTGTTACTTTGTAATCAACCCCCTGTTTTTAATGATTAATCTGAGACAAGGATTTTAGACAAACAGTGGGATGAGAAACCGATGGCAGGATGGATGGATGGATGGAAACATGAATTTACAGATGGATAGATGAATAGACACACATCCATGTACAGATGGATGGATCTGACCCTTTACTTAGGGAGCTCCACTTTCGCTGGAAGAGTTTTCCTGAAGTCCCTTCTCTATGTTCATTGATTTGTACTTGACATTGTAGTACCAACCTTCATCTCCGCCTCATTCACTGGTTTTAAATTAGACTTATGTAATCTGTCTATCTGCCTATCTGTGCTACCTCTCAGCCATTAAGTCCGATTCTGCTCACCTCCACTGCCTCATTTACTCCATAGCCTGCACCTGTTCTGTCACCCCTATAGTCTCCATTCAGCCAATGAGTTTCTGGCAGATTATCAAAAGCCTTGTGTGAATAAATACATTGAACAGTCCTTCCATGCCTGATCATAATCTCCTGTTTATGACTGTTTTTGGCCCTTTTGGATTCTAGCTTAATCTCACTTCCATGTTTTCGATTCTAGATCTGATTATTGAGTCCCACCTATTGCCTCCCGCTCTCTGGATTGTTTTGCTATCTGCCTCTGGGAAATTGACCTTCACCTGTCCCCAGATCAAGCTCTACTAATCTGGACTCAATCTGTCAGTTTTGTGGATTTGATGTGGCCAAATGAGTGCTCCTCAGGGTTTCCCCATTGTTCCCGTGGGCTGGACCCTCCCACACACTCAGGATTGGCGCTGCCCTAAAGGCATTCGGGAGGAACGTGATTTTTTTTTGTGTCCTGTTTTAAAGCCATCAACTGGTGGTTATATCACTAACCCTCCACTCTCCGTTCCAGTGGTTCCTGAGGTAGCCTGCCAGTGTTCCACAATCACCACCACAATTTGGTTTTCAATAAAATTCATAAAACGTTTTCTCTGCTTGGTTGTCTTTCGGGTCCTTTAAGTTAGACGTTATTTCTTATAATATTTTCAACATCTCACCTTCTCTCTGTGACCATCATTCCAGCTAATATCAAAGAAGTAATTTCTCCAGAGAATGTTAAGCATGTTTCTTAAGATTTAACTAATGAGTAAATATTTAACTGGTCTGGATGTACTTCCTACTTTTTATTGTCAGATTTCTGGAGGTTGCAGTACTTTTAACTACTTTAAAATCATTCACACATAATATAGCTTTCTCCAGGTTGGTTCCTTAATTCAATCAGTTAGTACAAAATAACAATCGTTCTAATTGAATATTTCGTAATAAATGTGACATTTTAATAATTTTACTGTAATAAAAAGAGAAACACTTCAAAGAGTCTTAGAGCCAAGAAACAGTATAAAAATAAATAAATCTGAGAAAAATCTTTACTTCATGAGCATAAAGAAAAAGAAACCTGGAATCCTGCCTTTATTTCTCTACAATAATAAAAAAATAAAAATAAAAAACATCAGCAGCAGAACAATTGAGGCATCAGTGCCAGTTCACCTCAACAAGAAAACATAAATTTTATGGAGTGGCTACGACACATGTCAACATCAAAGCAATTCAGCTGATTATCTACCATGAAACTACAAGGAGAAAAACTCTGTCGTTTGAAAGTACCAAGCTCCACAACACTTAACTTCAAAAAACTGGATAAGATGGTGAAGATGCACGTTAATTAATTAGAGCCCGTCAGTAAAGCATTCACTAAAATATGCCTGCCACTCATTTGTTTAAAGACTTTAAAGACACAAGGGGAGAGTCCTTTCTATATATAATGTGAGACATGAATGATTGTTACCTGACGCGCTTGCAGTGAACAGAGATAAGTGGAGGCTGAGAAGCCCCGAGGCCACTACTCCTTGCCCAGTGAAGCCTCTTAACTCACCTGAAGCCAATCTCAGGGGGTGATAGAACTGCAAAAAGTTATTAACCCTACTTTCCAGCAAGGGCAGAACAGCTCTATTAAGGGAAACCACAAAGATTCCTCCATTTTCAATTACTGTTTCCAAAGCACTGAGGAAAGTTAGAAAAATGTGCCTTGTAGTCTGTCAGAGAAGACTCCAGAGCCCAGAATCTGAACAGCTCTTATCAGCTCCTCTTGTTCCTCACACTGTGGAGGTCTGACACTCCACCTGAGTTGTTGCAGGATGTCTTCAGTCTATTTATATGACAATCATCACAAGGAGGAACACATTGGGGCAAACAGGGCTGTCAGAATAAAGGGATCCAAAGAGGCGAAACAAGTACAACTGAAACAGATCCAACATTTAGATCCTGACCTTGAACATTTACAAGGATTTCAATCTAAAGTTAGACTTTAATGAAGTTAATAGACAAGATATTCCTTCACCACAGCGTTAGCATTGGGCATGAGTAGCAATACCAATAACCTGACTCCAATGTGTATGGTTAACCTCATGTTCTCTGTCATTTCTGGGTTGTTCGTGATTATTATTAACATTTTCTTTCATCTGAGGGTGACAGTTTGGATCAGATAGATAAACCCTTAAAACAATTAGGTGTACCAAAAAGATAATACTACACATATAAAAACTGAGTTTAGAATAGACAAATCCACCTAACATTGGGCAGGAAATACATTTTTGATTCATACTAAAACGGATGGATGAAATGCATGTTTAAAAACCTTTATAGTGACATTTAAGATAGGTATTTAAACTTCTGCCCAGAACTGGAAGTATTTTATCAGTAGAAAGCAATTTCATATTGATCATCTTCTGCAGTTTTTTCAGGCTTACCATGTCCCAGATCACCAGATTTACTTGATCAAACATAAAGCTGATGTTTTATCAGGCTGACAGAATGATCTTCAAACCGTATCTCCTGTCTTTGGTGCCTCTCACATTTAGTTGCATGCTTTGAGGGGGGTTAAAGCACAGAGGTGGGTGAGGCCAGGGCAAATCCAACAGTGCCTGGGAAGTTATGTCTGCTGGAATCAGAATGATGTAGGCCAGGGGTCATGGTGCAAACACTGCTAGGTGACTCACACAGATGAAAGGAGGCTGTTTGTGCAGCCAGTACGTACATTCAGGGTCACCCTGCAGGGAAAACTGCCTGGCAACCACTGAGTGCGTGACAGAGGGGGAGAGACAGCAATTTAGTGACAAGGATTTTAGGTTAAAACAGGTAAACTGAACCTGGAAACCTGGACAACTCCAGAAAGATGGAAAGTAAGTAGTACATAAAGTGGTCTAAGCTGTGAATGCTGGTTTTAAGAAATAAAAATGCCTGAACAAAGACAGACATTCTTAATCATCTTAGACCTTTTGAAGAAATGTTCTTTCTGCCTTTCGCCATTATATTTTGATGTAATAATAATAGTTGAAAAAACTATTAATTTCTTTTCTAACTTATGCTTTATTAGCACTGCTGTTAAAGTAGTGTATTTTTTTAATTAACTTTCATTGTAATAGCATAATCTTGCATGAAAATGTCAGAAAAATACAACTTAAAATTTTAGCACATTTATTTAGTGGGGAATAAAAATACCATGTCAAGAAACATTTGAACCGAAAAAAACAAAAAACAAAACTGGGGTATTGACAACCTAAACAGTTCCTGTACTATAATTTAAGATCTAGAAAGTGAACGAGAAAGTCTATGACCTTTTAATTAGTAATCTGTCACTTTCTATTCCACGATGTATAAATATGACATGGCACAGTCTTATTTCACTAAGCCACTTTTCAAAATGAGAAAGACTAGCATGTGCAATTTAAGAAACTAACTAAAAAAGTTGAAACAACTGGAACAGTGAAAAACAAGGCTGGAAGAGAACTAAAAATGAACTTGACAACGCACACAGCAAGGAGGATGTTTAAGGATACCTCACTTTCCAAGTTTTTGAAAGCATTAGACGCCGTATACAGGTCAACTCATTGTTTGGGAAGCATGCCAAGAAAAAAAAATACACTCCACTTGGGTCTGGCATCAAACAGTGGATGAAGATGTGGAAATCACCTCTTGCTATGTGTTAAGCATGGTTGACGATCTGTAATGCTGTGGGCCTGTTTCATTTCCAAAAGCCCAGGGAACGTTGCTGGAGTTTATGGCCTCATGAACTCTGAAATATCGGCCCCCTTGAACTGGTCAACCTCTTGCCACATTTCAGGCTTCAAACATAAAGATATAAAAAGCAAATTTTTTGTGAAGAATCAACAAGTGGGACACAATCGTGAAATGGAATGAAATTTATTTAACAAATAAAAAACAGAAAAGTGGGGCGTGCAATATTATTCGGCCCCTTTACTTTCAGTGCAGCAAACTCACTCCAGAAGTTCAGTGAGGATCTCTGAATGATCCAATGTTGTCCCAAATGACTGATGATGATAAATAGAAT
>JAHUTJ010067407.1:0-16242 GCA_036250325.1 Characodon lateralis
GAGATCTACAGCTGAGGTGGGAGAGTCTGTCCATAGGACAACAATCAGTCGTACACTGCACAAATCTGGCCTTTATGGAAGAGTGGCAAGAAGAAAGCCATTTCTCAAAGATATCCAGAAAAAGTCTTGTTTAAAGTTTGCCACAAGCCACCTGGGAGACACACCTGCTGTTCACGAACGCTCTCCATCCAACCTCACTGAGCTCAAGCTGTTTTGCAAGGAAGGATGGGCAATATTTCCAGTTTCTCTGTGCAAAACTGATAGAGACATACCCCAAGCGACTTGCAGCTGTAATTGCAGCAATGTATTAACGCAAGGGGGCCGAATAATATTGCACGTCCCACTTTTCAGTTTTTTATTTGTTAAAAATGTTTGACACATCCAATAAATTTAATTCCACTTCACAATTCTGTCCCACTTGTTGATTCTTCACAAAATTTATTTGTTTTATATCTTTATGTTTGAAGCCAGAAATGTAGCAAGAGGTTGAAAGGTTGAAAGGGGCCAAGTACTTTCGCAAGGCACTGTACTTTGTTGCTCTTAGGTGCTGTGGATTGCAGGCCTTCTACCATTCCCGCCACACTTACAAAAGACAAATGTACACTTCTAGGTAACAACTTGCACACATACTCACACACACATATACACTCAGCACAAACAAACCCATTTCTACACATATGCTCACCCACCTAACTCCCCAACACACACACACACACACACACACACACACACACACACACACACACACACACACACACACAATTACTCAAATGGTTGAAGGTCTTACGAATGCAGGTTGTTATAACATCAATGTGGCCTGCCTACTTTCATGCTGGATGGAATCCAGAATTAATAAAGTTATTCATACAAATAGGATACTGTCTTGAGGTATCCTTTTTGTAGAGCAAAACTGCCCTGGCACATGTAGGCAACCATATGCTCCTTATGGTATGCTTGAAACGCTGTGACAGGACACATCAAAAAGAAAAACATATGGAGGAAAAATGGCACTGCCATGGCACAATCCAAAAAATATCATACTGACAGTGATGTTTGGAGGCACGAACATCATGGTGTGGGGCTGTTCTTTAGTAGGTGATAGTCTTCATATACTAGGATGCGGATGAATGGAGAAATGTACAGAGGCGTTTTTCAGAATGAAGGTGAACCAAGGGCAAATGTTTGAGCAAGACAATGATTCCAAACAAAGCTAAAAGCTCCTAGAATGGGCCAGTCAGTTGCCCAGCTTAAATCAAGCTGAAAATTAATGATAAGATCTAAGGATGCATGGTAGAAGCTCCCAGAACCTTCAGGGCTCAAGACAGACTGTATGGAGGAATGGGTCACACCTGAGCAATGCAGGTGACTGTTTTCTCTATACAGAAGAAATGTTGAAACTGTTATTATTACTAACAATGGTTTTTCAAAAAAAATATCAAATACATTTTATTAATTATCTTTATTACTTTTCTTTTTCATTTTCATTCACCACAAACGTAACTTGATTCATTTGTATTTTTTGTTGATTTCCTTGCATGTGCGTCAATAAGACCACTAGAAATATATTTGAAAAAAGGTTGAAGCATTCAGTACTTTTTTTCCATGCTGCATGTGAATTAGAAAACATTTGGGAAAACCATTATGTTGCTCTACAAGACACAGTTTCTGCCTCCTGCCAAAGGATTGGATATGGTCGATTGGGCACTAACGACATGATGGCACCGTTAACAGTGACGTATTCTCATGAACGCTATCATGCTGTAATGACCCAACAGGCATATGGGTGTGGAACTTGTCTTTCATCATGCAACACCTAATCAATCATCCTTTTATTAGAAACCCACTTATTCATTTTTGTAATCCCCTTTTTGCTAAATCTGCCTGGTTTCAGGGCAAGTGGAAAACACTTCAATGCAAGTTATGGCTAATTTAGCCCAAGATCTGTACTGTATAATCATTGTCCTAAAAAAGGGAAAAATCCATATCAACAGACAGCTTATGGATGCACAGTAGCAGATGGATTACATTGTATCACACACTGTCCTGGGAAGTTCAGACCAAACTCTCTGTGCTCTGGCTGAACCATACGGAATAAAATTATGTCCCTTTAGAGCACATTAGGTGAAATGACAAATTAGCTATACTAAAACAATAAATGTGAAATACATTTGCCATGGGAGTAAGAATTTTATTATGCAATTAGGTATAACTGAAGACGCAAATCAAAAAGTAAACACTTCCCAACAAACCAAATTAAATCTGGTCTTCAACCTTATTTCTGCAATTAAAACTTATGGGCAAAAGATTGGATCAAAAATAGACAGTAAATTAAATCAAACTTTTTATTTATGCAAAGTAAAAGGGCTAATGAAGCATGTATTTTGACACTGTAGAAAGGATTTGCATTTGTGGTTCAGTCATTTGCAGTTTGTAAACACTTAATTACAACCACAAAACTAACAGACATGGCGCCCCACTTGAACTGACAGACAAGCAAAAACAGTGATAAACAGAGAACCAGCCAAGAGGTCCATGATAACTCTGAAGAAGGTGCAGAGATCAACATGCCAATTTGGAGAATAGGTTGACGACTGTTAGAATTCACAAATCAGACCTTTATGTAATAGTGCTAAAAAGAGATTCTATTGTTGAAAGAAAGCCTTGAGAAGTCCTGTTCAATGTTCTCCACAAGCCATGTAGGGGATACAGCAAATATGTAAAGCAAGGAGATCTGCTCATATAAGACTTTCTTTCTTTTGAACTTTTTTTTCGGACATGCAAAACACTATGTATGACTGAAAGCCAACACTGCACATCACTTTGAACACGTCATATGCATAGTGAAACATGATGATGGCAGAATCATGTTTCAGGGATGCTTTTCCTCTGATGTAGTTTGAGTGATTTCTACCCAATTCAATTTAGCTTTAAAATCTGTGCCAAAGTTTATACTTATAACTCAAGAGGCACATGTAGAATGCAGCTGGGCTATATGTTTAATATAGTGCACAAAAGTCCATCTCAAATGTATATTCTTATTAACAGGTGGACAAACCAAAATTTCATTTCTTCAATGTTCCAAAACTGGATTTACAAGCACAATGTGATGTAAGCTGAAAAGAATGGATGAGCTCAAACCACACATGCTAAATCTATATGTACTGTAATTAGATATACATTAAATAAAATCAGTTCATCTCTAAGAATCTTTACATTTTAATTGTATTTGAAGTTAATGTTCTTGACCAATGTTGAAATTCTTAGACATTCCCTTTAAAGGAAATAGACATTTCTTTGAATGATGGGCTGAGAATGTAAATCTTTCTGCCAAATACATTTTCACGTCCAACTTGTTAAATTATGATGTTTGTTCAAGAGGCCTTTACTTGCTTCAATTTTTAGAGTACTGGTTATCCTTTTACTGCGACTTTCCAATGCTTTGCAGCTGCATATTCCCAGTTGTCCTGTAAGCAGCAGGCTGTAAGTGCCACGCTGACTTTGCCGATAGTAAACTCCAACAGGAAATGTCCCTCTGCAGTGCTCATTTGAAATAAAAGTAATGTGGCTGTTTAATGATCTAAGAGGGACTGGTGGGGATAGGCACATGACCTGCATGCATGAGACTTGTGTTTTGTACCAGTTGGGATTAATGTTTTACATTTTTTCAGATATTTTGATTTCTAATATTTACAAAATCATCAGTAAGGCTAATATACATCATGCTGGGTCCTGCAAAATGTCAGTCAATTAGATTGTTTAGGGAAAACATAAGTTCAAGCAACATTGTTTTTTGAGGACATCTGCTGCTGGTTACAAGTTAATGAACGATTCACAGATGTCATCCTCTGGGCCAGACTATCACTGCTCCAGACAGGGGGATTAAACCTAAAGGCTCCTCATGGAGAGGAACTGCACTAAACTGGTTTTATTAAGCAGACAGCCACCGAGGCACACATTAAAGCATCTAGGAAGGGAAATGCTAAAAAACCAAGAATTTCACAGCATATTCCGGTTAAAAGACATCTACATTTCTCTTTACCTTTCTTTTTTGTTATCCCCTGGATTGTTTTTCTTCATGCAACTGTGAGAAACTGGACACTGGTGGCACTCTTCATGCTGTGAATGAAGTCAACCCATCATGCACACATCAGAAGGAGTGGTCCTCACTGTGTAAACCACTTCTGTAAACTCTGCCCATGCCTGCCTCCGAGTGTGTTTTAATGTTTATGCTGAATGCGGTTAGGTGGCTGAGACTGAAGCTCCCTTTTAATCTGAAACAGAGCATTTTCATTAGCTCTGTTGGGTCCTATTATTAAAGCCTGCTTCAAAGGCCCAACAAGTGAAACCACCAACAGGAAATGACCCAGTGGGCTTCAAACTGTATAGATCAGTGATAGAAATGTTTGCTTTTAAAACAGCCTAGTGCATAACTGAGTGTATTACAAGTTGTGTATTTCACAAGACAGAACAGAAAAAAGGTTTCTGCACAGTGCCTTGCAAAAGTATTTCTACCCCTTGAACATTTTCACATCCTTTTCAAACCACAAACTCCAACATATTATAGTGAGGTATTATACATAATTATAAAGTGGAATGAAAACATCATGATTTTTTTTTAAAAATCAAAAGGTGAGGCTTGTAATTGAATACAGTCCCTTAACTTTGATACACCTAAATAAAATCCAGTGCAAAAAAATTGTTTTCAGAAGTCACTGAATTAGTAAATAGTGTTTGACCTCTGTGCCAATTATACATCCTACTTTTGTCTGAAGACCTCAGAGGCTGGTTTGAGAAAATTAGCAACCAAATCAAACCAACATTTTAAAATGGAAAGAGTATGGTTCCCCTGAAATTCAACCAAGACATCCCCAAAAACATACAGGCTGTGTGAGAGAAGTACAATAAGCAGGTAAGCAGCCCATGGTAACTGATTGAGCTGCAGAGATTCACAGTTCAGATGGGAGACGCCACTGACAGGAAACTCTTTCACTCCACAGAAAGAAAGCAACTGTAGAAAGAATTGCTTAAGAAGTCATTTTTAGTTTGCTGCAAGCCATGTATAGAAAAGGACACAGGAAACATGGAAGAAGGGGCTTTTATGCAAAACAACGTATGGCCAAAACCTATGGTGGTAGGAGAATTATGCTGTGGAGATGTTATTCTTTAGCATGCAGAGAGGCCGCTCAGAGTTGATGGAAAGCTTGACGAAGCTAAAAATTAGGAAAGACAAACTGTTTGAGGCTGCAAAAGCCTTGAGACCAAGGTGCTTGTTCATCGATCAGAAGAACATTACATCACAGCTAGAGTGATTGGGATCAAACCATCTTCACGTTTTAAAATAGTGCAGAAACACAATAGAATGCAGAAAAGTTGAATTTCTCCAGGTGTTGCAGAGATTTCTTTATATTCTGTTTGGGTCATATTTTTTAGTCCGTTTAGTTTTCTCTTCCAACTACTATATCACAGTATTTGCAGCGGAACAGCTAAATAAGGTCATGAACTTCCAGTTGATGAATTTCTTGTATCCGCCATAATTATTTCTGGCTGCGATTTTGTAGTCTAAGCTCAAGTATGCCTACGCTGAAAGAGGATAAGTTCGGTTCGGTTGTTGGGTGTATTAACCCATACAATTCATTACACCCTTCCCCAGCATCAGAACCTCTTCAAACTGCCTGGTTAAATTATATCTTTCATGGAAATGCCCCCATTTCAGTGGGGAAATTCTTATTTCCCCCACTTCAAGGACGAGTGCAGCAACCTCTGCCAGTATCAAGGATTTGCTGAAGGACTTAATCTGATTAAGGGCTCAGTTCCTTCTATCTATGGGAACAAAGGACACATATAAAAGGTAAGCTCCAAATAATGCTAAAATGACAGCAAACTTTATTTTAGACATGAATTTATTGTGTGATGATTTGATACCTGGCCATTGAGCTGATAGCAGTAGCATCGTGCCTTCTGCCTATGCTAGTGCTGTGTGCTGCTTTTAGCTCCTTGAGCAGAGAACAGTGCTGCGTGTCTTGAATAGTAATATAACATTAACAGTTTTGCATTGTTTTGCCGTTTTTGTCTTGTTTCTGCAGCGCTAGATAATTATCAAACTACAAAAATGGCCGAACAGATTAAAGTGGAGCGCACCTTGACTTGGAGGGCGTGGAGTGTGAAGGGCCTCAAAAGCACTTAAAGAGATGGCACCAAAACAAGTTGCTCCCAGGAGCACCTCAGGACAGGAGTAGTAGAGGAGCCTGTGGAGCTGCAATAACAAGAAATTCAGACCAAAGCATTGCAGTTCCACTTTATATAGACCACAACTGAATGATTTAAGTGTGAAAAGGCAGTATTTAAATGCATGATATGTACACTTTAATACAAAGTGCACACCTTAAAAAGCTAGAAAACCTTTCCTTCCACTCCATATTTGTGTACTAGTTGGTTCATCACATAAACTCCCAATAAAACCCACTGAAGTTTGTGGTTTTAACATGACAAAATAATTAAAAAGTTCAAGGAATACTTCTGCAAAGCGCTGTATTTCTGCAAATTGGAGTCTTTAAACTGCATGCATCTGTAAGACTTATGACACACAGGTTCCAATGCAAATGGCAGAAATGGAACTTATGACATTGGTTGGGCAAGATGACTGCTGTGGATGAAAATTATTGTAATGATATTATTTTTTAATAACTGTATAATAACCCATCACTTGCCCTTAGAGTTGATGGAAATGTGGAATCAATAACTTTTTTAGGGGTTAGCCATCGTATTTGGCATGACAGCTACAAGAAGTGGTGTCAGCGGAGTAGCAGATCTTAACATTTCCAACTACTTTGCCATGTGTTAGAAATCATGGTATGTACAACCTTGTGAAATGGTGGCAATAATAAGTGACTGTTATTGCAAAAGTTGTTCCTAATTGCAACTATGTGATCCAAACTGCCAGTGCAGGATTTAAGATGCATTTGGAGTTTCTATGTAATAAGTTTAATCCTTTAAACAAACATGGTCTTCAATAAAGGTTGATTGTGTGTGACAGTTATTTGCTTTCCTCAGAACTATTTGAAAAGGAAAATGTAAAAAGATTAACAGCCAGACAAGCAGTGAACTGGTAAATCTGTTAAGTTGCTAATTGCATGCATACAGCTCATGCACTTCTGCTACACCTGCAGGACAGAATATGCAGATTTGGGCTCATTCTACACATAAATTCAAGTCCACTGGATGTGTATAAACACTGGGGGAATAGTGAGGGATATGTAATGACTCACTGTATATGTAATTCAGTTGGGATCCATTTAAAAAAGGTGCAGAGGTGGGATGTGGAAATTTTTTATATTATTCTATTTTTGTTACCATCCATTCCATGGAACAGACTGCTCCTTCTATACCAGCCTTGTGTGGCGTTTCCTAAGGGTGCAGTTGGAACTTTTTTCAGAGCTTATTCAACTCCATGTTCCACTGGAATACCTGAATTTTTCTTCTGCTTTGGGATCCAAACACAACACAAGGCCATTGTCCCTTTTTGCTTGAGGGGAATACATGGAAGGTAGCTAGTTTCTTCCACCACTCAGGATGTGATATGGGGGGCTTTACGACTCACATGAACTGAATCGTACTGCCCACCTTAAACACATTACGGAACAAGCAAGCATTTCCTCTCATTGCTGCTTCGAGAGCTATACATACAACCTTTATATTGGGCTGGAGTGCCAGCTAGTAGGACAAATCTACAAGGATTCCTGTTTTCCTCTCACAACTCTCTGGCAGCCCCACTTCATTCGTTCAGTTTTTATATGTGCCCACTGCCTAGTAGCTTTGCAACTACCGGTTTCAGGGGAGAATTAATCCAAAACAGATCTTATTAAAGTATATTAAGACCAGTTGAATTGGATATTATGTTCTCAATAAGGGCCCAGAAGGATTGTATGCAAGCCATAGTTGACACTTGTGGCTTCTACGAGTCAGGATATTGTTGCTATGTAGCGGTACGGAATTGGTTGCAGGGGGCCAATTCACTTGGGCCAAATGTTGCATTGTGTTTAAGTAGATTTTAAGTGGGTATGAATAGAGTAGGGGGTAGGGTTTCATTGTCCAGGAATGTTTATCCCCCAACCACCCTGCTGGATTATGCAGCAGCATGCCTCCCTAGCAACCTCTGCCTCCTTTTGGAGGGTTTGTGGAAGAAATATCCATTCATACACATCCACATGTACAGTCATTACCCACGTAATGAGAAGTCAGGTCTGATTGCCTCCTTAAGGCATGGTGAGGAGGTGGGAGTGCAGCCACTGCAGAGTGGTGTTCTAAGTATCTTTGAGAAGACTGGAGGATGTGATGCTGCCAGAAAATATGACATAGACATCATCTTCCTCTGCTCAACAGATTTAATTGTGTCGTCTGTGGGTTGTAGAAATGTGTTTAATCAAGTCAGCTGGAGAGGAGGTCTTGACCTCGTGGCTTGATGTGTGTCTTCTTATGCATGATTGTACATGAAAGGCTTACTGTATTTTGCTGTGGAGTGTGACCTGTGGTAAAGCCTTTAAATCAATATCTACTTCCTGATGTTATTGGTTCAAGCAAGTATATGGAGAAAATGATGACTAATCTCCTGGTTTACACAAACAGTGACAATTACAGCCAAATGAGATTCCAGAAAACATTGTTAATAAAATTTAGCTAATGCTTTCACGATCCAAGATATATGATAAGCTGAGTGCTGTAAAATAATCTTGTCCTTTAGGTCTCAACTGCCTCAGTTTTAATTTGTTTTTCAGAATAAGAATCAGCTTTATTTGTCAAGTTTGTGCAGACAAACAAAGATTGGATTTCAGTTCCTCTTGCTTTGAATGAAGCCATTTAAAATATTAATATATAAGAAATGGAAGAGAAAAATTATAAAGTTGTTTCATTTTGTTGTATATACTATACAGTTCCCTCACAAAAGGAAGACAAGGTTGAAGTAGTACAAATATAAATGGTATTGATCTGGACTCTCTAATTTTTAAATGTTCATCAGAGAGGCAGCCTGGGGGAAGAAACTGTGGTGGGTCGTTTTTTTTTTTTTTTTTAGTAGCGCTCTGTTGCAGCATATGAAGGTAAAAGACTAAAAAGTTTGTGTCAAGGATGTGTGAGGTCTGCGGAGATGTTAGCTGCCCTTCTCCTGACCCTAGACCTGTATAAGTCCTAGATGGACGGAAGGTCAGCCCTGGTGATTTTCTCTGCAGACCTGATCGTTTATTGCAGTTTGGACCTGTCCCATTTTGGTAATGAGACAAACCACACAAAGATGGATGAACATAGGACAAACTGAATGATGGAAGTGTATAAACTGACCAGCAACTCCTGTGGAATGTTGTACGTCTCGAGTTGCTACAGGAAGTACACTCTCTGCTGGACCTTTTTCCGAACAGTGTGAGGACCATCTTAGGTCTTGAGAATAGGTTGCTCCAAGGAACTGGAAGTGATCCTTGACAGATACAGTGTTGTTGGAAATGATAAGAGGAGCCAGTGTGGGCAGGTGTTCTCCAGTAGTCGACCATCATCTCCACTGTCTTGAGCAAGTTGAGCTCCAGGTGGTTCTGACCACACCAGAGTACCAACCGATCCATCTCCTGTCTGTATGCAGGCTCATCATTGTCCCAGAGCAAACCAGTAACAGTTGTGTCATCTGCAAACTTCAGGAGTTTTACAGAAGGGTCCACTGAGGTGCAGTCATGAATGTACAGATGGAATAGGAGTAGGGAGAGAACACACCCCTGGGGTGCGCCAGAGCTGATGGTTCCTGTGTGGAAAAAGATGCTCCCCAGTCTCATATGCTGCTATCAGTCAGGAATCTGGTGATCCACCCAGAGGTGGAGGCAGGCACCATGAAGAAACAGGTTCCTAGCAGATGTCTCTGGGTGGTCAAGGTGGTGCAGGGTGAAATGTAGTCCTAAATTGACTGCACAATGTCAGTCTGTTTGTTTGATGCAAACTGCAGGGGGTCCAGCAGGGGGCCTATGATGTCATTCATATGAGTCAACACCAGATGCACAAACGATTTCATTACCACAGACATCAGGGCGACAAGTCTGTAATCATCTATCCCTGTTGTATTGTGTTTCTTGGGGGCTGGGATGATGATGGAATGCTTGAAGCAGTGGGGAACCTCACACAGCTCCAGAGACTTGTTGAAGATCTGGTCAGCACAGCCTCACAGGCATTAGGGCGAGACATTGTCAGGTCTTGAAGCATTTTTGATCTTCTGACACTAAAAGAGCCTTTTTAAAGATTTTATGTCCTGGCAGAGGGTCTGAGGAGAGGAGGGTGGCTGGTGCATGGGAAGCTTTTTTGTGTAAGAGTGAGATATGGACAAGCTGACAGGAGGTGTGAACAACAGTTTTTTTAAACCTGCAGTATAAGCTGTTAATGTCATCTGCCATACAGGGATTCTGCTTGGGGATGGGCTCCTGTAGTTAGCAATATTTTTCAGACCTATCCAAACTAATGTCGGTCCATCTTTCAGACAAACTAGTAAGAAAAGTAGAGTACAGATATATATGCAGAATTTCAGTTGGGGATGTCTCGGTGAGAAAGCCTGTAAAAAATCACTATGAGAAATTTCTTTACTGTTATCTTCATTATTTTTAACTACTCCCTCTACCATAACACATCTCAGAGGATCATGGGCAATCAACTAGAAACCCACTATGCTGCAACATGGTTCAAGCCCTCACTCAGACAGCACCACCATGCGCCACCCTACAACATCAACAGAGCCCTGAAAGCCATACCCACGCCACAGCCCCTGCCAAACCAGTGCAAAGACAGAGGGACAGGTTAAAAAAAATGCTCATGCTGCACCTGCAGCTCCCAGTGTCCCAGCATTGCTCCTTGTTTTTGGATTGCTACACTAACACTGCGCAGCGTTGCTGTGGAAGCAGGTGTGTATGTCTGAACTGCAGTGGAATTGTAATTACAATCAGGGTATGGGAGACCCCACTGCTTGCTAACAATGCACCACAGAGACCACCACGCACGCCAGCAGGGTGATTCTCCCCAGCGTCTAGAAAACTAGGAACCAGTGGGCCTCCACAGGTGCTTCCAACTCCCCTGCCGTCCGCTCTGGTTTGGGATAAACCTACCTCTATTAAAAAGCACACTAGACACATGTAGTGTTGCATTATTAACTGAATGTAAATTGAGCAAGTTAACTCTTTCTAATTGATTTTTAACCTTACTTACATCAAAGATGCAACAAACAATGGTTGTTTTTTCTTCAAATAAGATAATTAAACAAAGCATCATAAGCAATACATATATTTATAATTGTTCCAAAAACATTCTAGTATGATTACATTATGAACACATCAACTGATTGTTTGCATTAGAAATCAGCTTTTTAGCTTCATCCGTCTAAGGAGGTGCTTTCAAGCTAAAGGCAGCAAGATGTGCTTCTTGCATAAGGAAATCAGTGTCATATTTTTTCCCCAGAATCTCCATAATACCCAATTAGCTCCTTCTTTTTCTTCTGGTTGGTTACAGATTGCCACTATCGCCCACATTTGTTTTTGTCATAAAGTCTGCCTTACTTAAACAAAGTTTCAGCTGGGATTTGTATCTGCAGCATCCTCCTCCAGTTCAGAAAACTGCAAACTTTCTAACCGAAGGACCGCTTAAAGATGCAGGCATTATTATATTTCATCTACATGAAGGTTTACTCTAACATCCAGTATGTGTTGGGTTTCTTCTTCATTTTCTTCTACCTGTTTGCCCTCCAGCCTCTGTAAATTCCTGATTACCACTTAGATATTTTGCTTTGTTCTTTAAAACACCAGCATGGAGATTTATAGAGATTCTGTATTGCAGTTCACTGATGAAGAGGCCTTTAATTGCTGCCTGTCTGCCTGGTCGGCATCTCCTCTGCATGTGTGTGGGTAGGAATGAGAAAAATTAACCACATGGTATCTGTGTGAGAGAGGAAGCTGACTAGAACCCTTTGCATTCATTTACTATCTCCTTGTGTTGTTTGGCAGTAGAGCTGTCGGTAAGGGTTGTGCAACAGGCATATGTCTGGACGTGAGGCAGGCCCGGCACAGCATGCAGGCCCCTGCAAGGCTGCATGAGGGTGGGATCAGAGCAGAAGCCTGCTAGGCTCCAGACCGCCAGTCTGTGCATGTGTGGCTGCAAGCATACATGTGTTTTTGCATGAATATGCACTACTGTGAGCACATGGGCAATTAAAGAGAAACCACACAAGCTTAACCAGTAACCAAAGGTTGGCTATTGTTCTTCCTGTCACTTAAAATGTGTTGACCTCTCTGTACGGAGTTTCACCATTCATCAGTCTGTCACATTGCTTGTCTGAGTCTGTGTGTTCCTTAATCTTTTTTTTGAACAAATTTAACACTTGGCTGTTATTTGACCTCTGTGGTTGTTAGAACTGTGAGGCACAATCAAGCCAAGCTGAAAGCAACACAATAATATCCACAATGCCATGGCCGAATGCCATACCTCCCTGTTCTTTGCTGGATAATAAGTGAACCGCCACGAAGCTGAGCTTGGTTTGCACTTGGACAGCAAAACTCCCTTGGAAGATAATATTTTTGCTGGAAGTATTGTTTGTTGGAAGCTAACACAGGATATTATCTCCTAAACAGCAAAAGTGATGAAAATCATGTGATAGCGCTGAATTTCCAAGGCCTTCACAGGCTCAGTTTGCTTGTGAAAGTTAGAAATGTAAATAACTCACGTAATGTACAAACAGTTTTATTTTTTTTTACAGTAGGTGGTTTCTCTACATTCAAAAGTAAGTGGAAAATAATGTGAAGTCTAAACCTATGAACACATTCAATGACCTCACATATTTAATTGAAGACAACAAGAATAACTATCAGTGGTAGCTACTAAAATTCTGAGCACAGCAGAATTTCATTCGCAGCAAAAGCCACAGACGGCCATGAGACAGCAGCCACAGCAAAACCAGCATCTAATGGGAGAAGGATAATTTTTTTTCCCTAATGTCATACGGCATCTGTATGAAAGACAAAAAAGATGAATCCAGGTATTTGTACTTAGTGGATCCTTATACGCCTCACAATATATGCAACATCTATAACAGGGGAGCCTAAGTCCAGCCCTCCAGAGCTTCTATTCTGCATCCTTTAGATGCATCCTTTCTCCAACTTTCCAGGATTAAATTAATGACTCGCTACCAGGCCTTTGCTGAGCTGAATAACTAAATGGTGATGAGATAATTCAGTTGTTAGTTTAAGGTGTTTTGAAGCAAAGATGCATCTAAAAAGCTGGGCACCCCTGATCTATAAAGAAAAACACTACGGGTGTAACAAGGTCTGGGCTAGAAGATCTCACGATATTCAAACACTATAACAGTTTTTGTCTAAGTGAAATCTGTCCTGTGAAGCTTTATCCATTGTTGTGCATGGACGCGTTCACTCTGTCCTGCTGTTTTTACGTGATGAACAAGGAGAGGTCATCTTGACATCATTTAACAGCGTTGTATTCAGGTGTAAATGAAAGATTTGGAACTTTTTTCAGAGGCACATATTTAATGCAGAAAATGATGTAAAATATTTACCCTCAAAGTGAGCTGGCTGACTCCGCTTTGTGTGTGTGTGTGTGTGTGTGTGTGTGTGTGTGTGTGTGTGTGTGTGTGTGTGTGTGTGTGTGTGTGTGTGTGTGTGTCTGTGTGAGTGTGCCGGTGCAGGTAGCACAGGTGTGGTTCTACTGTGCATACCTGACAGTTTTGTCTGTCTTTGTTGTGACCAAATGTTGATAATGTAAGTCTTACTATCTGCTTGTAGCTTGACTATAATGCTATGCTGTTAGCTTTACCTTAAACTTAAAAATATCAACTGAAAACTTCTGCCCTAACCATCAAAACATTTAGATTGAAAAAATGTGTTATGGATGGGACATGCAACAGAGATATTTACTGCCTTTATATTGCTTAAGTAGCAGCATTTCTCATTGGAACTGGAAGCTACTAAGTAGAATAAAGAAACTGCAACAGAGTGACAAATAATAAAATACTGTACACAAAGTAAACACAAAGTAAATACTGTGCAAGTATTGCAACTAATGAGACCGTTAGCCACTACATTTAAGGGCTATTTTAATGTTTTTGTATCTCGATTGCAATTGATCGATCATCTGTAGTTAAAAATCTAAAGTACTTAACCTATTTGAACCTTAACTGGATAATTTGACACTAAAGGTGGATTCTATTAAACACAGTTTGGCATGAATAAAACGTTTTTCCTATTGAAAACAAAAATTATGAATTTGAAATGTTTTTTGAAGTTTACGACCACTGGACTGGAATATATCTGTCAGCAGGGTCTATTGAACACAGTTTGAAATTTGTGAAACCTCTTAAAACCTGTAAAAACAAATATTCAGGTTCTGAGAGGGTATTAAGTCCTGTATTTGCACCTCCAGTCAATATGCAAACAGAACATTTGGTGAGATTTTTTTTTTTTTTTTTGCCATCCAAAGATGGTAATTTTGAAATATCTGTTGTTTATATTCATGTATACTTGTGGACTAGAGTATTAGAAATAATGACAAAGGGCCACACTTTGTAGATGCTCACTTTTGCTGTCTGTGCTGGAAACCATAACAGCAGTGCAGCTGATTTTGTTATTGCTTTTTCTGCATCTGTCTCACTTCAACCTCACCAGGTTTTCATTAATTTTCAGATGTAGCCAGAAGTAAATGACTAAGAGGAATCCTAAACAGTGCCAAAGGAAACACAACCTGCAGTCTTGCAAATATTTAGGAGAAACTTTAGCCTTCCACTGCTTTATCCCTGCTCAGAATCTACTTTTTATGTCAGTAAGACCAATGTTATTCTCACCTGCTGGTGCAGCATGGGTGTTACAGTTTTTTTTGCTCATAAACATATTGTAGATGCTGAATTCTTTGTTTTTTTTAGAAAAACAGAGAAAAGAACTATGAGTATAAAAATATCTGGGGTAGTGCAGCTGTGGCCTTAGTTATTCCTAGTTTTATTAAAATCTCCATCTCGTCTCGTTTCCTTAAACCTGATTGCATACTAGCTTATTTTGCGAGCTGCAAAGTCAATCGCACCCCTAGAAAGCAACCGGTTAGCTAAACATGCCATCCACATGTCCTCTGATGACTCTTGTGATTCACTATTTTCACTCTTTGCCTCTTCCAACTGCTCATCATGAAGCATGCTTATGACTAGCATGAAATTATTCTGAAAAAACAGCCAAATGTAACAATACAAACAGAAATAATGTGCAAAATAAACAGTAATTCTTGGCTCTTACTGTTATAAATGGCGAGGCACAGATCTTCTGAGAGCAAATGAAGGTGAGTGGTAGAATCACAGTAGGTACACCACTGAATGTCCTCATTTTCTGAGCAGGTTACCTATTAACTACAATCTAAACGGTCAAACAGTTTTAACTCTTTTGCTTCTGGTTGTGTTTTGATTGTATTTATAATTACAGTGCCTTGCGAAAGTACTCGGCCCCCTTGAACTTTTCAACCTCTTGCCACATTTCAGGCTTCAAACATAAAGATATAAAATTCAAATTTTTTGTGAAGAATCAACAACAAATGTGACACAATCGTGAAGTGGAATGAAATTTATTGGGTGTGTCAAACCTTTTTAACCAATAAAAAACTGAAAAGAGGGGCGTGCAATATTATTCGGCACCCTTGCATTAATACTTTGTAGCGCCACGCTTTGCTGCAATTACAGCTGCAAGTCGCTTGGGGTATGTCTCTATCAGTTTTGCACATCGAGAGACTGAAATTCTTGCCCATTCTTCCTTGCAAAACAGCTCGAGCTCAGTGAGGTTGGATGGAGAGCGTTTGTGAACAGCAGTCTTCAGCTCTTTCCACAGATTCTCGATTGGATTCAGGTCTGGACTTTGACTTGGCCGTTCCAACACCTGGGTATGTTTATTTGTGAACCATTCCATTGTAGATTTGACTTTATGTTTTGGATCGTTGTCTTGTTGGAAGATTAATCTCCGTCCCAGTCTCAGGTCTCTTGCAGACTCTAACAGGTTTTCTTCCAGAATGGTCCTGTATTTGGCCCCATCCATCTTCCCATCAATTTTGACCATCTTCCCTGTCTCTGCTGACAAAAGGTAGGCCCAAACCATGATGCTGCCACCACCATGTTTGACAGTGGGGATGGTGTGTTCAGGGTGATGAGCTGTGTTGCTTTTACGCCAAACATATCGTTTTGCATTGTGGCCAAACAGT
>JAHUTJ010067408.1:0-16234 GCA_036250325.1 Characodon lateralis
CTCTGTTCTGGGGACTCCTCTGGAACCTCTGGAGATCATTGTGCAAAGAAGGATTCTTCATAAAATGAAGAACATTATGGAGAACCCTGAGCATCCTCTTCATGAGACTGTCCTACAACAACAGAGTCTTCAGTCAGAGGTTTCTTCAGATCTGCTGCAAGACAGAGTGCTACAGGAGATCCTTCCTGCCCACAGCCATCAGCATCTACAACGGCTCTTTGAAGAAACCTACATAATGAGCTACAACAACATTTAATTTACCTTTGGGAATAATAAAGTATTTCTGAATTAAATAAAATATAATTTTAATAAATAAAGGCAGCTAATTAAACACCATTGAGAATTAGTCGTGCAGACGGTTGGTTTTATTCAACAAATCATTCTTTAAAAATGTTATTTTATTAAAGCAATGTTTTATCTGATCTTGCATTGCAAATTGTTGTTTGAAGATATAACAATTATTGCCCAAGTTGGTTCCAAGACTAACTTAACTTCATTTCCAGATTCTTCGAGATAATCCTTGGTTCTCAAACGTAAATAACATTGCATGGTAAAGTTGCTTCACTCTTTTGGTCATGGTTTCAACCATCTTTGATTCACTTGTTTATATTGTACATAGCCCATTAGACTTCCTTATTCTTTAATTTTGCTTGGTAGTTTAGTTGGGTTGTTTTAGCATAGTAAAAAGCTTGTTGTTTGAAATATGTTTGACTTTGAGTTGACTTATTTTTGTTAATAAATTCTTGTATTTTAAGAAATTGTGTGAACCCGTTCCGTGTGTGTGTAAAGAGTTGTGCTGTTCAATAATGCCAGAGCTTGGCTCATTCCTTTCAATTATGTCCTAATACAACCACCTTATTGGACTGGTATTAACAGGACAACTCTTAAAAGACCGAAATATTAATTAATAAAATATGAAAGTATTAATATTAAATATATTCATATGCATAATCACAACACACCACATACACGTATACTGCTGTAAAAATTGAACTATACACAGACGTGTCCAGCAGACATCTGCTTTAAGTACTCATTGAGTCTGCCTCAAATGTTCTTGAATGTCTGCGGAGTCAAATTCTGCTGACTATGTGGGAACCTGGAGTCTGCCTCGCGTACACGTAGAGATTCACGGAGTCAACTACACCCGTCTCTGTGGGAGCCTTGAAATAAAATCCTAATTACTTGATTGACATTATTAAATAAACACTGCATCTGTAGGCAAACCACATAGATGGAATAGAAACATGTATATTGTTCTGATATTATCGATAAAAACACAAATAATTAATGGAGTTTACCTACTATTGTTGACAGGCTAAGAAACCCCTCACCACCTGTCCCACCTGGACTCTTAATCAGCATCTCCTGCAATGACTTTGCAAGTTTAACAGAAAACAAAATTCAGAGAATTCAAACTCAACATTTGCTGTTTACGAAGCAGGGGAGGAAAAATTAGCACTTTGTCAAGATTGAAAAGAGTCAGCAGTATAAGAACTGTGCAATCCACCATTTTTATTGCTGATATCATCTTCTGTGGGTTTTAAACTGGTCGGCAGCCATTATGTTGTACTACTGATTTCAGTCATCCTGCTCATGAGCCACGGCTTCCCCATAAGAAAGATTTCATATTTCCCGTTTACATGACAACGGAGACCAGGACATTTTCAAACCATTACACTCTGGAAGCCGTTCTCAAATTGTGTCATTTTCAGAGAAAACGTGCGCCATTGTCGTGTAAACAAATAGTAGAAACACAACTAAACTTTTCCATTTTCACCTGATAATGCTGTAGGCAAGCAGTATATGACTCCACCTCTAATAACTTAGTGCTGTCTCCTGTGCCTCCAGAATTATTACAGCATGTAAAAGAGTTTTACAACTAAGTTTTGTAGTTTTGACAGAAACTGTTCATAAACTGAACCCCACAATCTGCTGCCATTATTTGTTGCCCAGCAGTGTTTTTTTTTTTTTTTTAAGTTTTTAGCTGCGGGGCCCCTTAGATATTGCAGATAGTAAATCTTTCCCTTTATTCAGGTTATTAACAAAGCCTAAAAAGGGCTGTGATCAAACCTCTTAAAGAAACCAATGCTAGATTTATCAATAATTATAAGTATCCAATATAATATTTTTGGAAAACATTTTTGAAAAGATCAAATTTACACCTTCATGATAAAATAAATGATCTCTTTACTGTTTTCTAGTCAGGCTTTAGACAACTCCACAGACCTGAGACTACACTGGTCACTTTGGGGTCGATATATATAATTTGATTTCTTCCGTCAGAACATCATATCCTTCAAATGTTTACTGGTAAAACAACATTTTATTCAACAGCTCTGAGTCAGTGCCATCAAAAATCTTCCCAGAGAAAAAGTCATTCTAAGGACAGGCATGAAACTCCCCAATAGTATTCAAATAAGAACACTGTCCCTCTCTTTGACTGTGGACACCGTTCATTTGTCTAATTGGCCTTAATTCACTCAAAATAAAGAAATAATTAACAGCACAATGTCAGTCACAGCGTGTCCCCCACCCCCTCCCATTTTCACTGGGGTCTTGTTAAGAGCTGTGATGAAGTGACAGACAGGAAGCCAGATCATATGTGTCATTACATCACCCCATCTCCTCTGATCCCATTTCAATTAACAGATCATTTGTGGTCTGTATTTTCAGCAGAGACTTCTCAGCAGGTGGTCCTGTGCTGCTCTTTCCTGGCAGTTGTTTCAAAGGTTTGCCAATAGAAATCAACACCATGAACATGATTTTGATTAAGAGAATGTCAAAACCTCTACATGCAAAAAAGCTTCAGTGATTCTATTGTGTGCTTTCATAAGACACACATAAGCATTATTTGTAATAAAGTGAGATATGTCAATTAACTTCAATGCACACTAAATAATGATTATCCAGGGATTCTTCTTATCCTTTGGTATTAGGCATCTGTATGATTACTCGGCCACAGTAAAATATGTATTGAGTTGTTATAAACTGGTCAGAAAAACTATAATCTCTTCACTTTTTTGATCATGTTGCTTCTACAAAATGACTGGTTTAGTGTGCAAAACTGGATTAATGATTTTTCTGTAAAACCTGTACAGATGATCTCTGCTTGTCATATCCAGCCAGTGTCTGTGTTTTGAGTTTGTGTTTTTGTTTATTTCTCCTAGTCTGGTCCTTAGTTTAACCTTAGTTCTGTGTTTTTGTCTTGTTAATTGATTTCACTCTCTGCAGTCTGACCCACACCTGTTTCTTGTTCCCCATGATTATTCTGTCCGTTCGTTCATTGGTTCCCCCTGCTGTTCTGCCTGTATATAACTTCCTTAGTTGCCTTTGTTCCCCGCTGGTTCCTTGTGTAGTATCTTGCATGTTTTTATCCTGTCTATCACAGTGAGTGAGGAATTAAACTTATCTTACCTTAATTCTCCATGTTCATTCTCCATGTTATCTTCCTGCATGTTGGTCCTACCCACAAACCGCACATTATGACACTGTTATTACATGTTATGCATGTCATTTTATAATTTAACCCTTTTTTAAATAATGTCTACACTCCTCCTTTGATACACTTCTTGATTTTTCTAGCTGCAGTAAAACATTAACAAAAATATTTCTGAGAAGATTTTTAAAGGTGCAACTACAACAGTCTTGATGATCCAAGACATTTTAGCATTGTTCTTCTGGAATTTCTTTTTCTCCTTGAATCGTGTAAAGCCAATTCAAAGAAAAAAAAGAAAAAAAAACATTTCCAGAAAAATTCAAAAATGTTTTTTTGCAGCTGAGGTGTTTTGTCCCCCACCTTGAACTGCCTCCTTAACGTGGTGGAGGGGTTTGAGTGCTCGACTGATCCTAGATGCTATGTTGTCTGGGGCTTAAATGCCCCTGGTAGGGTCTCCAATGGCAAACAAGCTCTGGGTGACAGGTCAAACAAAGAGCGGTTCAGACACCCTCATGAGGACTATATGATTGAGGCACGTGACGTCGCCCAGTACGGCGGAGCCGGAGTCCCACCCTGGAGCCAGGCCTGGGGTTGGGATTCGTTGGAGAGCGCCTGGTAGCCGGGTTGCTCCTCGTGGGTCCCGAGGCCATCCCGTAGTGGGCCCACCACCTGAAGGGGGAACCATGAGGGACCGGTGGAAAGAGGATCGGGCAGTGGACGAAGGTGGAGACCTTCGCGGCACGATCTCTGGATGCTTAGGCTGGCTCTAGGGATGTGGAATGTCGTCTCGCTGGGGGGGTGGAGCCTGAGCTTGTGTGGGAGGTCGAGAGAAATCGACTAGAAATAGTCGGGCACACCTCCATGCACAATGTGGGCTCTGGAACCCATCTCCTTGAGAAGGGGCCAGGCTCTCTTCTCCTCTGGAGTGGCCTGTGGGGAGAGGTGGGGAGCTGGGGTGGGTTGTTGCCCCCTAGCTCAGCTGTCTCGTGTCGGTGTTTACCCCAGTGGATGAGAGGGTCGCATCCCTGCATCTTTGGGTTAGGGACAGGTCTCTGACTGTTGTTTCGGCCTAGGGGCCAAGCAGCAGTGCGGAATACCCAGCCTTCTTGGCGTCCCTGTCGGGGGTGCTGCATAGTGACCCTCCTAGGGACTCCATTATTCTGATGAGGGACTTCAACGCCCAAGTGGGAAACGACAGTGACACCTGGAGAGGTGTGATCTGGAGGAAGGGCCTCCCCGATCTGAATCCGAGTGGTGTTTTGTTTGGACTTCTGTGCTAGTCACATATTGTCCATAATGAACACCATGTTGAAGCGTAAGGATGTTCATCAGTGCACTTGGGACCAGGACGGTAGGCAGGAGGTCGATGATTGACATTGTTGTCGTGTCGGGGGGGGTTGGTGAGTACAGAGTCAGGAGTACAGAGTCGGGTCCATCTGGTCTCTGTACAAGTGGAGCAGGAGTTTGGGCCACATTGCTGGCACTAAATCGGACCTGTTCTTGGTGCATGTTGGACTCCGGCAGGGCTGCCGTTTGTCACCAGTCCTGTTCATAACTTTTATGTACAGGATTTCTAGGCGCAGCCAAGGGCTGGAGGGTTTCTGGTTTTGGTGACCAGTGGATTTCACATCTTCTTTTTGCAGATGACATGATTCTACTGGCCCCCTCTAGCCAAGACTTACAGCATGCACTGGGGTGGTTTGTAGCCAAGTGCGAAGCGGCTGGGATGAAGATCAGCTCCTCCGAGTCCAAGGCCATGGTTCTTGACCGGAAAAGGGTGGCTTGTCCTCTTCAGGTTGGCGGGGTGTGGAGGAGTTTAAGTATCTTGGGGTCTTGTTCACGAGTGAGGGGGAATGGAGTGGGAGATCAACTGATGGATTGCTACGGCAGCTGAGCCGAAAACGAAGCTCTCGATTTACTGGTCGGTCTACGTTCCTACCTTCACCTATTGCCATGAACTTTGGGTCATGACCCGAAAGAATGAGATCCTGGATACAAGCGGCTAAAATGAGCTTCGTCCATAGGGTGGCCGGGCACTCCCTTATAGATAGGGTGAAGAACTCGGCCATACGGGAGGAGCTCGGAGTAGAGCCGCTGCTCCTCCACATCGAGAGAAGCCAGTTGAGGTGGCTCGGGCATCTATACCGGATCCCTCCGGGACACCTTCTTCTGGAGGCCCAGGGGATGGCCCAGGACACGTTGGAAGGACTACATCTCTCGGCTGGCCTGGGAATGCCTTGGGCTCCGGCCAGAAGAGCTGGAGGAGGTGTCTGGGGAAAGTGATGTCTGGGCGTCTCTACCGAGTCTGCTGACCCCGTGACCCGGTCCCGGATGAAGGGGAAGACAACAAGTACAAGTACGACATGTTTTGTCCTATCTTTTTTTTTTTTTTTTAGAATTTTTTCAGCACTAGAGGCCTTTATTTTTGACAGTAGGCAGACAGGAAGGAGGGGCAAAGAGAGGGGGAGACATTCAACAAAGGTTGCCAGGTCCAGGACTCAAACCCGGGACGGCCGCTTCGAGGACTGTAGCCTCTATATGTGGTTGCGCGCTAACCCCTACACCACCAGCGCCATGCCATTTTGTCCTCTTTACATGGAAATATAAATATGTCACTGTTCTGATTCCACTGATGAGTAGGAAATGTATGTGTGGGTTGAGCAGCAGAGCAGAGTATGTGGGTTGTACCTAAGAACAAACTGTGTCCTAAAAAATGTCAAACACTAGTCAATCTCTAAAATATGAAAGTGTAGAGAGGATGGAATGACCTGCCTGCAGTTCTGACCTCAATCCCACTGGACAGTTGTGGGAGCAGCTTGGGTGTGCGGTTTGTGCAAGAGTAATAAATAAAACCACATTGGTTGACTTGAGACAAATGCTGGTTAAATAATGAGATTCCATCCAGCAGTGTGTGACCAAGCTGGTAACCAGCATGAGGAAAAGGGTATCATGCTGTTGTGTTTGTATATGGTTCTGCAAATAAAAATGAATGAATGAATAAATTGTTAAATGTCTTATATTTCTCACTCCCCAAACTTCAGTCATCAATGGCATCAGGCAAGAGTGAAAAGCAGAATAAGCTTCTTGGCATTGACAGAGAGGAATTGACAAGTTTTTCATGGACGCAACCCAAATATTCAAATCTGCTGCTCAAAAAATACATTGTCCTTACAAACGTGGCACCATTTGAGAGGAAATTAACGTGTATCACAAAGAAATAACATTTATTGCCTAGAAACATTGTTACAATAAAGATTTAATAAACAAAATACAATTTCTTTACTTTTTGTTCTAAGTGCATATAGTAAAACAGTACACGAGTGCCATATAAAAAGCCATTTGATCTTTTTATGTCTTTTATGACATTTTGCTAACATTGTATTTCAATTGGTAGTGTTGTGTCCCAGCCATGGGATGAAACAAAAACTGAACTGTATGCAGAGATCGAACTGGTAAAAGCTAAGAATCTCAGAATGCACAGCATTAACCCATTGTCAAAAGAAGACTACTCCTAGGAGGAATTACAGCTGCAATTCCCTTTACATCAGATCTACAAAACTCTGCTATTAGCAGCATTGCTTCCTCTTTCCCACCACTCTTCACTAGAGCATCATTGGGGGGACAATGCACGTGAATGTCTGACTTTGTTGACCGAGTTAGACTACTTCTTTAAAGAACCTTGGATCCCAAAAAGTTAATTGCAGTCTGTTGATTGTGTATCCGATGATTGGAAACCAGCCAGATTTAGTAGTCTGATTTCTTTCTAAGCTTCTGCTGAAAAAGAATCTGAGCCAGAGATTCTTCGAGAAGAGACAGTAACTCTAATCACTCAGAGAAAGCTTTTTTTCCCCACTGCCTGAAGAAGACGGCATCTAAACCGCAGCTCTGCACGCCTCGCATACAGTTCAAGCAGACGCTCATCCCAACACGGCATACAACCCGCCTATCCGACCCTTGCTCCAGGCGGCTTGGCTGAGAGCAAATGTCACGTGTCCTCTGTGTTCATCACCCACAGCGCATCTCATAGCCTCTTGGACCTCCTCCTGTTCACCAGAGTAGTTCACTTTAGAGGTTGCATCTGGGCAGAGAAAATTTATTTAATTGGTAAAAGGCCTGGACTTGTATAGTCCTTTATCAAGTCCCCAGAGACCCCAAAGCGCTTCACACTACATTCAGTCACTCACCCATTCACACACTGACAGCGGTGAGCTACATTGTAGCCACAGCTGCCCTGGGGCACACTGACAGAAGTAAGGCTGCCATATGCAGGTACCGAGCCCTCTGACCACCATCAGTAGGCAAGGCAGGTGAAGTGTCTTGCCCAAGGACACAACAACTGAGACAGACATAGTAGGGGATCGAACCGGCAACTCACAAGACGAACACCTGCCACGGTTGCCCCAATTAAGGGTTTAACAATTTAAAAGGCATTTATTGTTATTGTGTTTTATTTTCTTTGTGGTGCTAAACTGCTTGAGTGCTAACAGGCCTCTAAGCCTTAAAGCTAGTTACTTGTGTTGTGATTATTATTATGATTATATGATTTAATATTTTATAGAAATATTTTAATATTTTATTAAATAATAATTCAGTCTGTTAAATGTAGTCCTGTGAGTATAAGCTGGTGGTATTAGGGCAATGGTGAACGGGGTGAGCAAAGCTCTGGCATTACTGAACAACAAACTCTGCACACACATGGAATAAATTCACACAATTTCTTAAAATATAGAGGGCAAATGAAAGAATAAGGAAGACCAATGAACTCTAAATACAATTTAAACAAATGAATCAAAGATGGTTAAAAACCATGACCAAAAGAGTGATACAACATTACCAGTCAATGTTATTCATTTTTCAGAACCAAAGATTATTTTAAGTGAATAAGGTTAAGTTAGTCTTGGAACTAACAATAATTGGTATACCTTCACGTTCGGCTACCTCAGTGGCCATGGTACGGCTGGGTAGCTCGTGCTACCTGGGCGTGCACTCAAGGAAGGCGTGCGATGCTGTGGTCCCATTGTCCTCTGTCAGGAAAACCACTTCAATTAGAGCTACTATGGGGAAGTTCTCTGCAACACAAGTCGCTTCTGTAGGCCTCAGAAGAGAAGTCAAGCTTGTCTTAATTACCCCCTTTTATGAATCAATGCTAGGTCCTTGAACAGCAAATCATTACTTAACTTTGTTGCACATGTTATGAATTTTCTAATAAAAGTGGGATAGAAGACAAGTCACTAACAAGATAAAGACCGGACTTTGTCTTTAAAAGTTTATTCAAAGGCATTCAGCATTTGAAGACTCTGTCACTGAGCAAGTCAGAAAAGCAGAGCAACGAACAGAAATCACAAACAGTATTTATACCAAAAATGAGGGCGTAATCTCAACTTCAAAGAGTTTTAGAAATATGGCCCGTAGACCCTCCCCAGGTCAGAGGTAACAAAGTCATTTATGAGGGCACCCATCTACCCTCCCTTGAAATATACACTTCAGGGAGTGTTAACCATAAAACTCTCCGGCATTTGAATTTAGAGTCCATCTGCTCTAAATAACAGAGCACTAATAAAACACAGAGCTCACAGGAGAGAGGTAGAAGGAAGGATACCTCTGAGTGATAAAACACAGAATCAAATGAGAGATGTGAAGGGAAGATCAGAGCACTTTAAAAGAATTTTCCATTACACTCCTTTCTTCTGATTACAAGATAATCACATAAGTAAAAGAAAATTCTATAAAACCATCACCCAAGATTATATTCAAAGTAAAACTAATAAAAGAAAAGAATATATAACAAATGCATGTGTTATTTTATGGTCTTTCTCTAAGATCTACCGTTCTCAAATTACTAGCAAAACAAAGCTGAAATGATAAGGATAACAACACTTAAAAAAATAAAAATCCCCAAATCTCTATATATACCACTAGGATGCTGAACATCAGTATTAACTCCCCAAACAGTTTAGAGTTATTGCATCTCAAGCAATATAAAATCCATCGTTATCCAAATGCAGAATCACCATAGTCATTACAAACAGAAATTAAGTCTACATCCATTAATCAGTCTTATTACCATTCCTTTAACCATTGGAATAACGCAACATGAAAGAAACATCAAAATCAAAAATCAAAATAAAAGAATTACTCCAATCTTTATTAACCAGGATGTCCAACCACCAGTAATGAACTGGGACCAAGGATTCTAAGAGGAACCCATATTTTCTTTCTGTTGAGTTAAGCAACTCCTGTAATTTATCATGGATACTTGTCATGTTGCTAGACACATCAGGAATAAAAGTGCAACATTGTTCCCCAATTAAATGACAAACAACACCCTTCTCAACAAACAGGTAATCCAAAGCCATTCAATTTTGCAAACTCATCGTTCTTATAAACTGCTGCTCCTTAGTCAGAACAGTAAAACCTTCCTCAGTTAAAGCAGTAACAATAGGAATAGGTACCAAAAATGGTTGATCATTAATAGCATGTGGAATCAAACAACAAACATAGCAACTATCATTTCTTATCTTCCTCACAGTTTGATGCATCAGTTGCCACCAGACATTATCAGTATGATCATGGNTTAAAGCAGTAACAATAGGAATAGGTACCAAAAATGGTTGATCATTAATAGCATGTGGAATCAAACAACAAACATAGCAACTATCATTTCTTATCTTTCTCACAGTTTGATGCATCAGTTGTCACCAGACATTATCAGTATGATCATGGTAGTCAGAGAAGTGATGAATCTCTCTTCGAATCAGCTGATGAGTATTATTGGCGTAATTACTCAGATTAGTCACACATTGTCTTTGCTGTAACTTTTCCCAAATAAACACAGGAGTAATAAAAATACTTGCAATACCAATCACCAGCATCAGAACTGACCATCTTCCATACAGCTGCATCGTGACCTTGAAGTGGAATGTCCTTTCTTCTGATACTGAAAGCAAACAGTTTTTTTTCTTCAAAAGAAAACAAATCATAAACAAACTTAAAAATCCAGCTGCCTCTCCTGAGTGGCTTCTGCGCTTCAAGCTGCCCTGTTACCAATCTGGTACAGGTGGGCGGTCGTTGGAAGCCCCTCTAGGCAGGAGGTTCAGAACCAGGATGCTGCTCAGGTGGTGTTCCGGTGAACACCTTGCAGTGTGTCACATGGAGCCAGGTCTCCTGTCCCTGGACCTTCACGGCAGTGTGAGTCACCATCAGAATTTGAAACGGACCTCTCCACTGTTTGTCTCTCCAGTGACATCTCTTGGGATCTCTAATCAGCACCCACTGTCCTGGTTGGAACTGGTGCAGGGGTCTGTCAGGAACTGGGGGTAAGGCAGCTTTCACCATCTGATGGGAGAGAGAGAGAGAACGTGACAGAACCTTACAATATTCCAACATGGAATATTCAAAATGAGCAGTTGTCAGTGTGCTTAGGTTAGTACTCGGTCTTCCCCCTGTATTTGCAGGTCACCCAAAAAGGATTTCAAAAGGAGTCAAATTAGCTCTGGATCTATTTCTCATCTGCAAATACATAAGAACCAGAGGGAGAGCTTTTGGCCAGGACAATCCTGTTTCTTCACAGCATTTAGCCAATTTATTCTTTATTGTTCCATTTTCTCGTTCTACTGCTCCACCTGATTGTGGGTGGTAAGCACAATGTGTCTTTAACTGGAAACATAGAAGCTTACTAATTTCCTGCAAAGCTTTGTTAACAAAATGTGTCCCGTTATCACTGGAAATCACCTCTGGGATCCCCCAACGGGGAAGAATCTCTGTCAACAAAGATTTTGCAGCAGCACTGCTGTCTGCGTGTTTGTTGGAAACACTTGAACATATTTAGAAAACATGTCCACGACCACCACGACCTTCCCTTCAGCAGGTGTCAACTCAATGAAATCCATCATCAAATGCTGAAATGGGAACTGTGGAGATGGATGTGCTGCTTGTGATTGTGCAGGAACCCTGGAGGGGTTGTGAGAAGCACAGATCAAACATCTTTTACAATAATTTTCAGCTACCACTGAAAACCCATTTGTATACCAATATTTTTTAACCATANCAAACATCTTTTACAATAATTTTCAGCTACCACTGAAAACCCATTTGTGTACCAATATTTTTTAACCATATCCAGCATTCCCCCTTTGGACACATGATCCAATCCGTGCGTCCATTTAGCAAACCAGAGAAAAAAATGTTTAGGCAGGCATGGTCTACCATCAGAGACATGCCAGCCAGAACTGCTGTTAAAGATACAGCCAGCTTTTCACCATTTCTCTTTTTCCTGTGAAGTAGCAGAAGATTGCATTTCAGGAACAGTGACAGCTTGCGGATCAGTCAGAGAAAGAAAAGTTTCATCTGAGGAGAAAGGCCTCAAAGCCACGGTTTTTGCTGCCGAGTCCGCGGCTGCATTACCCCTAGAAACAGAACCAGACTGTCCTGTGTGCGCAACACACTTAACCACAGCCAAACGTGCGGGTAACAAAATAGCATCCAAAAGATCAGACACTTGTCTAGCATTCAAAATAGGTTTTCCATCCGATTTCAAAAAGGAGCGATGTTTCCACAAGGCCCCGAAATCATGCACCACTCCAAAAGAATATCTTGAGTCTGTGTAAATAGTCACAGTCTTTCCCTCTACCAATTTGCAAGCTTCAGTTAGAGCAATTAATTCAGCTGTTTGAGCTGAGTAGTGCGCTGGCAAAGGACCGTCAGAGCACACTGCAAGCCCTACTTGGTTCAGACCCACAGCAGAACGGGAGGAAGACCCATCTACATGTAAAACAAGATCAGGGTTAGTCAAAGGGGTGTCTTGCAAGTCAGGACGAGGGGTACAAACAACATTTAAGACACCTGCGCAGTCATGACTTTCACCATCCTCCTCAGTAGGCAGAAGTGTGGCTGGGTTTAAAGTGTTACAACGTTTAATCGTAATGTTGGGCATGTCCAATAATATTCAGGAATACCTAAGCCACCTTGCTGCTGATAGATGAGACGACTTTTGTTCCAGGAGGATGATGGAAACAGAATGTGGAACAAAAACTGTCAGTGGATTATATCCAACAATGTCACGTGACGCTAACACTGCTTTCTCAGCTGCAGCAACAGCTCGCAAACAGCTCATGGCCGGTCTTACAGTTGCAATAACTTCTGTTCTCGGCTCTCAAGAAAAACATCTCAAACTCACAGGACTTTCTATATCTTACGGTGTTATTTCCACCGCTTATATTGTTCCTTCTGTGTTTATGCAGACGTCTGTAATCTGAGTTTTCACAGAGAAATATCTCCGTTACTCATCAGCATTCACACACAGTGTATTTTGCCTGATCTCGTTCTCAGTTATATGTAGAATTTGAGGTTTCTCAATTTCCTCGGGCCTCAAACCCAGCTAATAGTACCCCACCGTCGAGGACGTACTCTGAACCGCCACGTTCGAGAAACTACTATATTTTTCCACACAACACCACCACTAAGTCTCGTAATTCTCTTAAAACAACATCCTATTCACCAGTTTAAATCCTAGTCAACATTTATGACACTCTTTTTCTTACGTTTTGGCAGACTTCAGACTTACTAAGACATCGGACACAATATTAATTTAGCCTATCGAAAATCCAAAAGCAGAGTTTGATGAAACAGGTTCTGCTTATCTTTTCTGTAGTTTTTGGCTAGCCTGTGTCCGATGTCTGTTGGTCCTCGTCAGTGATCCCAATTGTTCACCTGTTCTTCCAAATCCCGGACGACGCCCCCAAGTTGTCGAAGCCGTCTCTGCTTCCCCGGGTCTGTTGATTTGGGCACAGGTTTCAAAGAGTGAAATAAACACAAAGTACCATCAGCTTATGTTCGCCTCTGCGCAGAGGGAGAGATGGACCCCAGCCAAGCACCTGCGAGCCCAACTCTGCTACCCTCTGGTTCCAGCTCGTTTTATTCAGTCTCAAGGGTGTGTTCAACATATACATATATCATGTCACTCAGTTATATAACATAACAGTTCCTTAGGTCCAAATAAGGAGTGCTTCTGGTTATTTTCTTCTAGCAAGCTCAGCTTATCTTACCTCCGGCCCTCCCTGTCTTCTTCACCAATTTATGACTTTGCACTTTCTATGCTTCACTCCCCTCTCCTCTATCTGCACATTCCAGTTACACACATAGATAGTTTAGATTCTACAAAAACCCAGCCTGATAGACCAACATTGTTACAGTTAGAAATGTTAAATCATTTGAAACTGTGTATTGAGAGACAGGAGGTAATTACCAGCCAAAGTTTAGGTTTTTTCAAAATCAAAAGAGACATCTTAATGGTGCCTACAGCAAAGGTCTGCTGTATATGTTTTATGGGACAAGTAAAGATTCATGAGAATCCACTCAGTCAGTTTTATTATCTTTATTCTTATGAGAATGAGAACACACATCAAGTGTTCCAACAAGTGCTATGAATTACCACAGCAAAAAAGGCCAATTAATTTCAAGCGTTCAGCACCGCTTATTGACCACCCAGAGCCGTCTGTCTTCTGTCTCTTTGTCACATCCTTATGACAACAGGACCTTGCTTAGCAGGAACCTGTTTCCCAAACAAGCTTCTCCTTCACACAAGACGAAAGAGCAAATGATCTGTTCCCACAAAGGGAGTAAAGACTTTGACAGAGGTGCATGAGCACATAAAGTCAGCTTTATATTACAGTTTTCCATTAGGTGTTTTGTACTTTAAAGTTCACCTAACTTTGTCCAGCAGAAATAGATATCCTGACAATTGATTGTGTCTTGTGAAAGAGAAATAATATTTTAACACAAAAACTAAATATCCTGCGGCTGTAGGCGAGAGGTGGGGTACACTCCAGACAGATAGCCAGTCCATCCCAGGGCTTGAAAAAAGTTACACTTATATTGACTATTTATGTTTTTGCACATTTGGACACAAATGCAAACATCAGTACACATCAAAATTTTTCCCATTACACAGCACTATATGTTTCAAATTAATTTGCTACTTAACTTTTTTGGTAGATGGTACCAGGCAACATCAGCTGGCTAAAAGAAGTTGACTTTGATGAGGACATACTCTCTTTGGAGCATCTCTGTCGGATACTGAGCTTCCTCCGAAGATTTAGAGAAACTGGTGAGCAAAGAGTTATTCGAACTTTTTCAATACATTTTAGACATGCTTTTGGTAACTGAATTATGAATATAATATTTAAACTTGGTATTTTCTTCATCAGAGTCCCTGTTAACATTATACGTTTGCGTGTGTGTAAAAGGAACATCCTGAAGAGTTTGCTCACATTCTGGACTGGCTGCGGTTTGGTTTCCTCCAGTCTAGAAGTGGAAGTTATTGACTCTGCTCTACCGCAGTTGTCCACTTGCTTCCTGACTCTGAAGCTATCGAGAAATCTCAAAAACGTTGAAGACTTCCAACGAGACCTAATGGGTTAGGGTTAGGGTTAGGTCTCGTTGAAGACTTCCAACGAGACCTAATGGCCAGCATGTCCTCTTCCTACTCTGGTTTTTGTCAGATTTAAGTAAAGACATTTAAACAAAATGTTAACACGGTAAAAAAAATTCCGTCTGTTAAAAAAATGTCAGTAATGAGAATTATCACTTTAAAATGTATTTAAAATGTTTTTATGGTTGTTGAATCTGTTGTTAGAAATTTATATTTTAGATTCATATACTTCCTAAAACTAAGACTATGGTCCACATGTTAAACATGTATAAGTCTGGCTTTTTTTGTTCGGATTAAACATAAAACAATGTTCCATTATATTGTAGGTTTTCTTTTTTACGTTTAAACTTTTTCATGTGTTAGGTGTCAAAATGTGGTGCTCCTTCTAACAAACTGCCTTCAGTTTGTTATGCAAGGCCCTTAACCAACCAAGCAAGCGTCTTCATGGACACACCTAGCTTAGATTCAAGCGATGTTAAATCTGACATTATGAGTGAATTCTTACTTAACATAATGAAAATTGGTATGATCACATCATTACACAGAGAGGATTTATTCCATAATACATACATATCTGCAAAACAGGGAAACATTTTGTTTACATGTTCAGAAAAGAAATGTAAATGACCTATTTTATTGCATGTACTTGGCTAATATCAGAATAAAAACATGTCTGCTGCTGTTAAATGGTCAGAATAAAAACATCAGAACAGAAAAATGTCTCAGATTTTCTGCCAACGTAGTTCACACTATAAATTTGTATTTAAACAGGTTCATTTAAGGTTGATATATAACCTGTTGTACAATGTTGCAATTTGGATCAAAGTCATAGACATAAAAACCAATATGCTGTGTATAAGGCGTTGAAAAGAGCAAAAGTTATTCAACTTAAAGTTGCCCATATTCTCTATAAAGCAAAATTGTTTGGTTGCCTTAACTTAAAATACTTCAAGATTTGCCTGTCAGTCTTTGTTGTCTCATGATAAACATTCATCACATTACAAAACACACTACGTGGATCTAGAGTAGAGTTTCATATTCAACCTGAGTCAATGGCCGTGGAAGATCAACCTCTGGCAGAGTCACTGCTTCATGATGGCGACCATATGGACCGTCGCAGTCAATGCCATATCCCATGTCAACCTAGACAAAGAATATGTTTAAAAGTATAATCTAATTCTAATCTAAATTCCACATCATTTTGTCAGTTTTGACACCAAAAAATGTACCATACACTCCTCGGCCCCTTTATTAGGTACACCTTGCTAGTACTGGGTTGGACCATCTTTTTCCTTCAGAACTGCTTTAATCCTTGGTGGCATAGAGTCAACAAGGTACTGGAAACATTCCTCAGAGAGTTTGGTCCA